>CM049372.1:8905808-9213594 GCA_026937815.1 Etheostoma perlongum
TGTCTAGCCATTTGCAATTATTCCTTCCAAGTTAACACAGCAAATTTGACTGCAGTAGATGTGACATAAAGGCATAAAAGTTGTGTTAATTTAGCCGGTGCACATACCTGTGTTTATTTCCTGTTTTCCGGTGAAGTCCACACAAGTCAAAACAGGCCTTTCTGTCAAATCTACTGCAGTCAAATTTGCTGTGCTCACTCAGAATGAGTAACTGCACATGGGTAGGCACTTGTAATGACATTTTGAACATGTTTAGAGGCTAGAATCACATTTAAAGTGTGCCCTGTTTAAGCTTGTTGGGTGCAAAATCTAGCAGGAGGATAACACGGTGTAGGCAGCACCAATTGTTTTAATTTTGTTTTGCTACTCACAGCACTCCAAATTTACAAACTACAGAACTACATATTGAAATTGACTGGAATTCTTCTTTAAGGTCTGATAACCATGAGATCATTTAATTTTGCTATTTAGTTCCAGTGGTAGAAAAAGTAAAAGCAGTCATGCAACTGGAAGAGGTCTGTCAGTATTATTTTATTAGATCCTATTTATTATTAGTGCTGGAGCTGATTTCAACTACTTTATATACTGTATACTCATTGTTTTTATGTAAAAACTTTAAAGTATTGCAGAGTAACTAGTAACTAAAGCTGTCAGATACATTTGATTTCCCTCTGGAATGTAGTGGAAAAGTAGAAGGTATAACAAAAAATGGGAAATACGGGTTCTTAAGTAGTTTGGGAGGTACTTGAACTTTGCTCTGCGTTACAAGTACAGTGTCATTTCACCACTGGTTATTCCTATGGTGTTTTACTTTACAAATCAGCATATGAAGATGCATAGAAATATAGGATGAAAACATGCATCTAACGCCTGATACCAGCTCTGCGCCTCCATGCACAGAACAAATTATGGGGCGCGCACACGCATACACAACACTCATAACAGATAAAGTGAGGAGAATAAATTGGATATTATTGAAAGTCTTAGGAAAAGGAAGTAGGCCGCTCACATGAGGTTCTACAGAGAGATAAATCTCTAAAACATTTATTTGATCTATTTACAGACAGTACAGTCAACTGAAAAGAAGAGACAAGAATTGATTTCTGTTGTGACACAACTGAAGAAACAACATGACTGCATTGCAGTTCAACCATGACTACAGCAATAATGTAATTTCACAAAGTTGACTATATACAAATTAATACTTGTAACTGATAGATTGTAAAAATGAAAAGGTCATGGGATAACTTAATCACTTCTTGAGGATATAGTACAGGATAAAGTAAGTGAAACCTTTAAATAGTGAAACGGTTTGACTTGTTAGTCCAAATTTGTCCAGCTTAAACCCTACAGGGAAAGAGTTCAGATCACTGTTGGATTGCTACACTGTGGAAAAACAGATGCTGCCGTGTGATGTAGTGCAAAGAGGAAAAATGGGGGATGAAAAACTGGTCATGTACAGTCAGTGCAGATGTTTCTGGATCACTTGGTCAGAGGGCAAGATGGCATGTGTGCGCACTCGCTTCGGTTTTTCGAGTGACACGAGAAAGGCCTGAGGTAAGAGAAGGGTGGTGGTAACACAGAATGTACTGTGCTCCACTCAGGCCAGCCGTGTCAGCATGCAGTGTGCTCAAAAGCATGTAATAAATTGAAAATATATTCTTAACAGCTAGGGTTTTTTTAGCAAATATATCAATTGTTTTCTCAACCTATGGCAGCTCAAACGCCTGTACGAAACAGACATTTTGACATGTTAAAAAAGCAAGGAGAAATACTTTTTAAAATATGGGTAAAGATGTGTGAAGTCCTGTTTGTAATTGGCTAAAGTGCATTGTTAGATTCTGTACACTATAGAGGATTGGGGGAGTTTGGCACAGGTCATCACCAACTCAAGCTTACATCTACAGAAAAAATCCACGACAAGTCAACTCAAAGTTCACACAGATATAAACCACGCAGGGAAATGTCTGGTCAAGCCTAATGCATCCATTTTTCCTCTCTTCATGTGTGTGATCTAGTTGTTGTTGATTTATAGTCTTTGCTGAGCACAAGGTAGAGCATACATATATGTACACACACACATTTATATCTCTCTCTCTCTCTCTATATATATATATATGTATGCGTGTGTGTGTATGTATGTAACACATATACAAATACATACCATTGTTTGACTAAATTAACATTAATTTCTACTACATATGTCTTTTACATTGTTTACTGTATTTTACACTTCTGGAATTAAATGTTCTATAGTTTTGGAAAGGGATTTATGAAATAAAGGGAGGAGATCTGGATGCATTCTGGGTCGAGTGTGACCAATGAGGAACTTCAAGCTGACTTTATTGGGTCTCCAGTCCCGCTCACAGTCAGGAGAAGGAAGAGGTGAAAGTTCAAAAGTATTTAGAGTTCACACAGGGGAAGTACCTGAGCTCGGCCGATCGTCCTGTGCTTGCTGTTGGGGTTGGGGGTGGGGTTTGCACTGTAGGGCAGAGGGAGTGACGTAGTTGAGGCTGGGGCTGTTAATGTCCCCCTCTCCCACAAGAGTTAGATCAGACAGCGAGTCCTCTTCCAGCATCTGGACCAATTCTCCCCTGCCAGAGTCCTGAAGGTGACCACGCTGGCCACTCTGGGACAGGTGGATGGGGGAGATGGTGCCAGGAAACGGAGGAGGTGGTCTGGCTTTCCTTCCCCCTCCACTCTCAGTTCCCAGTGCAGAGTCCAAGCTCTGGGACTGATAGCTTGAGTTGAGCAAGTGGTTGCCGCCTCCTCCTTCCCTGTCGTTGCTGTTCGCCTTATTGCCACGGCGACCGCTGCTAGGGAAACTGCCGTTGTTGGGGTTACGGGAATAAGGGGTGGAGCAACTGGGCTCAAGGCCGTAGGGAGGAGGCACAGCCTGGTTGGTTGCCACTGGTGACAGGCGTAGAAAGTCTGGGAGCTGTAGGTCGCTTTTGTTTAGCAGGCCTCGCTGGTCGTCTGCTCGGTTGCTCTGAGCTTTGGATATGAGGTTGAAGAACTCTGCAGGCACACACACACACACAAACAAACAAACAGATGTACAGACACACATAGGCGCACACACACACATATGTGCGCATACACACACACACACACACACACACACACACACATATAAATGAATAATCCCCCATAATAACATCTTGAAAAACAGTAAAACACATCCATTGTAATTCAGAAAAACATGCAGCAAAGGGTATGTATCAATCAGTTAGACAAGTCAAAGCTCCATTCAGTGTGAGCAGAGGTGATTGGGCTAAATGTAGCTAGCTAGCTTTGAAAGCATTTGGTGCTGCTTCTGCAATACTGCAGACAGGCAAAAGAGTTAGTGTGATCACAGCAACCAAGCTACAGAAACAAAGGAGAGAGAGAAAGGGAGGTTGTTCAGTCTTTACCTTCAGCTTCATCTATATTAATCTTTTTCTGTTTTCTTTTCTCCGGAGCCTTATGGAGAGAGACAGAGTGGTTGGGTAAGGGCTGGCTGCTTGTGTCAGGGCTGGGCCCAGTCTTGCCGTTTTCCCCATGGGGGTGGGCTGAACCGGCTTTCCCTGATGGCCTGTCCTCCCCCTGAAGGCCACAAGGAGAGGGGAGCGGGGCATTAAAGCCCCGGTAAGTCATGATGGCGCAAGTACGGGCACAAGTAATGACAACACGTAGGGACCAGTGCTACTGATGGTGAGGAGGGTAACTAATAGTAAAATGAGAACAATCTAATGGGGGGTTGGGGGCACAAGTTTCAATAATGCTGTTTTTGAGAAGAATTAAGTGGGATCAAAATAAGTATGATAATTAATTTGTTGGTTTTGTGTAATTGCAATAATCAATATGTAGTAAAACATATCTATGATAATTTGTAATTGAAAGACGAGCGGAATGTTCCATTCAGACAACCACAATGCTTAACACTGTATGTACTAAGCATCACCAACATGTAAACTTACACACAACACAACACCACAGGGACCGACTTTCTTCTACTTAAAGCCACGCTGTTGCCTCTCAAGTCAGAAAACTTGACCATTTTAGACGGTCATGAACCAGGTTAAAGCCCCAATAAAAACAAGAAATCCTGCACAGCATTCTGAAGTGCTACTGCCACCACCAACTAAGTTCTTTTCCAGGTGCCCAGAGGAGGACTTTGAGCAAACGCTCTGCGATGCTGGGCTACTATCACCCGGCCACTGGGTTTGTTATGGAAGAAAGAGAACCAGCAAACCAGAGAGAAAAGTTGACGATGCATTCGGCCACAGGCAGACCACAATAACGGAACATTAGGAACCTTGAGAGTGTGGCAGGGCTCTCGGGCCCCACAGCAACAGAGCACATAAATACAGTCACACACAGGCGGAACGCTGCCAGAGACACAGATCATACAACTGCACACTTAACATACAGCAAAACAGATATGGGTGATTGAAGCGAGATAGACACTTAGTAGCGTGACATCATCAAACAGGGAGAGGAGACATTCAGTGGGTTATGGAACATTCCAGGGAATAAAATGGAAAAATAAGAAGCTGTGGGAGATCTTACTGTTGTTGATTGGTTTCTGCTTGTTGAGGCTGGGACGAGGTTCTTAGAAGTTGCTACTTTCTGTTTGTCTGCTGAATGAAGGAAGGGAAGCATACAGATGCAACATTGAGACAATACACGTACAGGGTTTTTGTTCAGTATGTTGCCAATGACAGACAGCAGATCACAGTTGTATTAACAGCAACTGCATGTGTGTTTCTTACCTTTTCCAGGAGTGTTCTCTGCAATATCTAATACTACTCGCAGCCCGTCCAGGTTGGATATAGGAAGACCTAGATCTAATGGCTCCAACTCCCCACTCTGCATCACATCGCATCACACACACACACACACACACACACACACACACACGTGATATGAGTTTGACATCATCACATACAGTGCCTGACAGCCCATTTCTTTCTGTCTATCTACAGGCAGCCAGAATGAGGAGGGGGGGGGACTTACAATGCGTGCCACCAAGTCAGCAAGGTGTAGGCCGTATTTGGCCACCACAGGCCTGAGCACCTCAGTCACTGGCTTAGTGGGCTTTGCTTTTAGGCCCACCGAACGGTTAATAGGGACCAGGTCGAGTCTGGAAAAGAAGAGAGAAAACATTTTCTGTAGCTGCAATATAAGTGTTGATCATGGTTTCAAGGCCAGCGCGTACACTCAATTGTGCTCCTACAGTATCATTGGTGTGAAATGTTTGAATGCTTATGATCACTGCATATTACTGTACCTGAAGAGAGTGCGTTTTTCTAGTCGGAGATCCCGAGAGCACAATGTCATACAGTCTTGGTCTAAAACAAGTGGCTGAGAGAGTGACACAAAGAAAAAGAGAGAAGTCATCATGAAAGATGTCCAGCAAGTTAATAATTGCTGCTTTATTTAGCTGACTTCTAAATAAAGCAGCAATTATATTAATAATTGGTACTTGTAATCATCATTTATTAAAACGGCATATACCATTTATTGGCCTAGTCTATCAAACACGTTTGGCATGTTGTGACCTTATAAAGTTGATATGACTTACATATTAACAAACTATTGCCAACAGTAATGTTGTGTCCATACATAGAACTGGGAGGAACTGCAAAGTCAGGTGTAGTTCTGTGTGTTAATCACTACAAATAACACACATACTTTGACCTACAGTATTGTGATTATAAAAATATTGATTATTGCTACTTTAAAATCTTTTTTATAGCTTTTTTGAGTAACAACCAACTGCGACTTAATTGTGTTTTCTTATTTTTGTTTAGTGTGATTTGTTGTGTTTTTTTGATAATATTCTGTATGAAACGCTTTAAAAACCATAATAAAAGGTATTTAGGACAGCCCCAGATCCATTTGTGTTGTACCTTATCACCTCCGACCAAGAAGAGGTCTATAGCTGCCAGGTTGATGCAGAGCTTTTCACAGAGACCAAGCAGCAGGTCCCTGATAGACACTCCAGCCCTCAGTGGCACAGAGCAACATGAGCCATCGGGCAAGCTTATGTTACACTGCCTCAAGGGGGCGCTGCCCCCTCCGCGCTCTGTTGACACTGATACTGCGCCACGGGAAACATCACCCTGAGGGAAGAAAACAGAGACAGACACAGGGAGGGGGAGAGGAGATAGTGAGAGGAGGGTTAAAAAAAAATAAAAGAGACAATGGAAAAGGAGGTTGAGACATTATTTTACTTTTGTCAGTGTTTTTGTTTGAGTTGCTTTAAAGCAGACAAATTGAGAGGAAGAGGGTGAAGATAACGATGCTCCGTGATGAAATGAATGTGACCAATACTGTCAAAACTAATTATATGGTGATGTCTCTTTCCTGACTGACCTCGTTCCTCCCTGACCCTGACGTCCCCAGCTCCAAACTGGCTCCTGAAGACAGCGAACCCTGGGATTCTCGGCGACCATTGCTGCCAGAGAAATCTGAAAAGGAATACACTCACCATTAGCGTCTAGAAGAAAGACAAACAAGGGGATAATTCCAAATCCCTATATCCCCCATAAAAAAATATCTCTCCACTTTAAATGTGTTCATTTAAAAAAAAAAAAAAAAAAACATTTTGAAGACATTTAATACTACTGACTGTAGTTAAAGTCAGCCAGCTCTCGTTTCTTCGGGCCTTTGCCGAAGCTCCTGTTGCGAGACCAGGAGAAAAACATGCCTTTCTTCCGGTCTCCTGAATCATCACGACTGTCCTCATTTAAAGATCTGCCCGACTTGCTCTTTTTGTCCTCCTATAAGATACAGACAAAATAAATGAAGAGGGGTAGACACAGGTGCGAACACACAGACAGACACTCACCAAACAATGAATGAAAGCCCAGTGGAGAACAGAAATACATACAGAATAACCAGATGCCACAATTGACCTTTTTCCCAATGTTTCTGAGTATTCTGCCAATAATACTGCCATTACAGTGACTAGACACAGCCAAGCAAAAGTGTTTGTGGAGGCTTTGCATTGTGTTACCTTCTTGGGTGTGGAGAGATTGGAGCGGTCGGAGCCTGTGGTGCTGTGTTTGGAGGTGGGGCTGCTGGGGATGTGGTAAGGGTCAGGCAGGGGCCTTCCCTCCACCTCCGCTAGCATGCACTCCTGGTACAGCAGAGACTTAAGGAAACGTGTGTAGCTGTCGAACTTCATCAGGTTGAAGATCTAAAGGCGTGAAAAGGAAGGAAAGGTGTCATCAGTAGATAAAAAGCAGAAAGCAATGACACCACATAAAAAGGAGGGTAGCAAAAAAAAGCAAAACTAGAAAGGAAGGGGGATGAAGGGCAAGAAGAGAGGATGGAAAAACAGGGCAAAAGGATTGAAAACAGAGGGAAAAAGACAGAATGAAAGGAGAAAGGAAGTCGATTTAAGAGGAAATAAAAGTCTAATATCTAGCAGCCCTTTGATGTTGATTATGTTAAAAAATTACTACCGCCATACAAATGAATTCAATTTTGTGGAACCCTAAAACCATAGGGTTATAAAAAATAAGTTGTGTCTGTCTCTTTATTTCAGCAAGACAATGCCAAGCCAAATTCTGCATGTGTTACAACAGTGTGGCTTTGTAGTGAAAGAGTGCGGTACTAGACTGGCCTGCCTGCAGTCCAGACCTGTCTCCCATGGAAAATGTGCTGCGCATTATGAAGAGCAAAATACAATAACAGAGACCCCGGACTGTTGAGCAACTGAAGTCATACATGAAGAAAAGGATAGAATTTCACCTAAAAAGCTTCAACAATAAGTATCCTCAGTTACAACGCATATTTAGTGTTGTTAAAAGAAAAGGTGATGTAACACAGTGGTAAACATGCCCCTGTCCCAGCAAGTTTATCAGTTTGAACATTACATAGCTTGTCTTTGTAGTGTATTCAATTAAATATAGGTTAAAAAGGATTTGCATTTTACACAACTTCCCAACTTCATTGGAATTGGGTTTTGCATATGTGTGTATCAATGTGTGTATGCATGAGTCTACAGGTGTGCGTAAATCTGACCCAAAATCTTAACGAGCCCAGGGGTATTTTGGAAAAGTTCATTTCAGGCTTTGATATGTGTGCATGTTAGTGTGTGTGTGTGTGTGTGTGTGTGTGTGTGTGTGTGTGTGTGTGTGTGTGTGTGTTGTGTCTTTGGGTGTGCATGTTTGATGAGTAAAATAAAGGAGGTTATGGTGAGGATATCTTCTCGCCTTGTGACTCTAATCTCAGTTGAAACATCTGGAGACCCCCACAACATGGGGAATTGTAAGAAGCCATTCACATCCATGATACTAGAAAGCAGGCACATATGAATAGTTGATCTTATGTTGTGTTTTCAATGTTTTATGAGTAATGACACATTTGTTCTTCAGGGAAAGACTCTTTTCACCTCCCCTGTAGTTCCTGTGTTGCTAATTACCACGAGATTTTGATAAACAACTTCTTGAATTGGTGATCAATGAATACGCTACCTGCAGTTGCTGCTCCTTGAACATGTCAGGGCGGGGGGCGTTGAGTATGTCGTCAGCGAGCTGGGCTTGACTATCTATGTTGACCGGTGTTGTGGCTTTACTGGACAGGAAGCTGTTGTAGATCTCCCTGGCACGCTGAGAGAGCTGGAGAAGGTGGGAGAGTCAGGAACAGTGAGTGGCAGTAGGGGACATGGAGGGTGGAGGAGAGGATGAGGTATGGATAAAAAACCCAGTAATAGACACAGAAATAAAAGAAGATGAGGAATAAAGAGAGACGTTTAAGACGTCACATTTTCCCTCATTACCGGGGTGTAAATGGATGCATGTGTGTGATCAAACAATGTCTTGTATGTCTGTTACCTGCTTCTTGTCATTCTCAGGGACGTGGCTGAAGAACTCACAAGCCTGCCAGAAGAGGATATTCTCCTCACTGAACTCTTTCTTTAGGAACTCCTGAAACATGTGAATTAAATGCAAATCAAAAATAAGCACAAATCAGACAAACTAATATACAAAGAAAGGCAGAAGTCCCGGAAGACCCAGAAAACCCACGCGACAGATGCAAATCTGATCAGTTTTTTTGCAACATCAGAAAGGTTTGCTTAAAGTCCATATCTGTTATGTGATCATGCTGGCCGACACTAGCCAAGTGCTGTTATAGTACCGAGAAGTAGCGGACTCCCACGGGGTCCTGCAGCAGTCTCTCGAAGCAGACAGCCCAGCTGGCCACTCTCCTCTCAGTGTGGCGTCGGTGGCTCTGAACACTGGGCAGGCTGGCATTACTGTTCAGACTGTTGTCACTGCTGCAGCCCTGCAGCTCCACGCTGTTAAGTTCTGTACAACATGGGGATACACATACACATCAAATAGTTGAAGTGATGGTGAGTTTACTATGGCTGAGAATCTCTGGGTTCCCCCCATTGTGATTTCATTAAGGCTGCAATAATAGATTTTTTTTTTTTTTTTTCTTTTTGAGCATCTAGATGTTTGATTTCCATACTTTTTTTACTCTATGTGCACATTCACAACAGCATGAGCATTGTGTGGTCTGGTCTGGGATGGGTGATATGGTCATTTTCCCTGTTTGTTGTTTCGTTCTCCTCTGTCTGCAAGGGCTTTACCTGAAGGCAGCACAGTGTGACCCATACCGATGATTAGGCCAGAGTAGCAGCCTGTCCAGTGAAAACTCTCTAGCCACAAATGTCACTTCTGTGGTTTTCTGTTGCTTCATCTTTTGGTTTGCACACTTTCACTTACACAATCCCTGCAGTAGGTATTGATATCAGAGAGTTGATCGAGCCATTCATTTCAACTCGTGTGTGTGTGTTTTTTTCAGGCCAATGTGTGTCTGTAATTAACATACAGATATTCTTCTTCCCCTTTGCTGCATGTCATTCCCTCTATCTCTCCCCCTTTCATATCTTCAGCTGTCCTGCACAATGATGACTGAGGTATCACACTGTATATGAAGCAGCCAATCTCAATGCCTGTTCTAGATGGATTTTGAATGAACTAAAACCTGTTTTCTGAACAAGTGCGCTTCATCAGTGGTTTAGTTTTGAACAAAAGGATATAGTGATGGACTCGTCGAGAACAATTGGAATATTTGGTGAGTCCAATGCCCGACTCCGAGACAAGTCCGAGTCCAATTACCAACAAGTCCGAGACAACAGAAAAGCGTACAATACAATACCACAGAAAGTCAATACATTGAAAAAAAATTCCACTATTGTTTATTACCACATGCAAGGATACATCATAACAGATGTATCCCTGCAGCTTCACGCTGTTCAGGTCAGTTCTGTTGAAAGTATGTTGACAACATGCTCCATTGCACACATCATCCTCTTGTAGTACTTAGTTTTCACGGTCTAAATGATTTAATCTTGAACAACTCCCAACAGCACTTGCCTAATACTTTGAACACTATATCTACTCATAAAGCGGCATTTCAAAAATCCATTTAAGGAGTTTTGTGCATGGATGCTTCATCGTTCTGTGATCTGATTATTTTTCCCACCACTAGACCTTGGTATGTCTGTGTTCCTAATGTTTGGACAGACTTGCAAAGCAACGGCACAAGCTGAGAATACCAAGAATAACAGAGCTTCAGGCCTGGTGAACTGAAAGTGGGATGCTCAATTGAGAGAAAACTATATACAAGAACAGCCAGAGGGAAGGCATCACTAGTCAGGTGCCTGAGACAACGCAAGTCCTGTAAATACACTGAAAGACCAGCATGCTACCAGTAAGTCATGTGTGATTTCAGACTTTGAAACTTGGCTATTAATGAATCATTCTAGTGTGATTTCCACTTTTGCACATTTTTCACCAGTTTTATGTTATCAATGAAAGTTTTCATACTGAGGATAAAGTTATTAAAAACCGCTCATTCATGCTCATTTTGTTTCAAACTGCATAGTAAACGACTCCTATGACTTCTGCTTCAGTCATTAATTGAAATATATTGCTGTGAATGAGATGCGAACATTAATCAATCTATCTATTGTCCTAACCACTTATCCTATTCAGTGCCAGTGGCCACAGAGACACAGGCACAGGCCAACACTATCACAACAGTAATGTCTGGCTATAAACAACAAGAAAGGAGCCTAAGACACCATTGCATATTAAAGCACAAGAGATAAAATATTCCCAAATGTTCCTCTTCAAAATAAAAATTCAGTTACGGGTAAATGTTTTCCCATATCCTTCCCAAAAAAACAGACAAGCCAAACAAGTAAAATGCTTGGTAAATGCAAGTATAGTCTGCAAAAAAGAAAATAAATAAAGCTTGATATACACAGTTAGAGAACAAAAGAGAGAGAGCATTTATGCCACCTTTATTACTAAAATGAAAAGGAAACATTTAAAGAGTAAGGTTTACAGGCCCTGAAAACAATTAATGTTAAGGAGAACTACTTAAGATGTAAACTTTAGGTTACTTAACGTAACCCCCGGTTCTTTGATAACAGAGTGAGGTGTTTTACTATGGGAATCGCCTCAGCGTGACCAACTATGGAAGCTCCAATGACACCATGTCTGTCTGTGACAGACAAGTCGAACTGTGCTGGGGCCAAGCCCCCTCATATAATCACAGTAGACCGGCTCCTTACAAATCATTCCAGATCCAGGTTTCTTTCCGTGTCTCTGCAAGGAGGGACATGTTGGTGAAACACCTCACTCTGTTATCAAAAAACCGGGGTTACGTTAAGTAACCTAAAGATCTTTTTCTAACTTTTCGTTCGCCCTTTCACTATGGGAGATATAGACCACTCCCGGATTGCCTGAATCTCCCGAAGCCAAATAACATTAAACCGAGAGTCACACCAACCCGGGCGCCGTCACCTCCAGCACAGCCTGTGCCAGGGATGGTCCGGAAACATCGAGCCTGTAGAACCTCACAAAAGTGTGAGGCGTAGCCCAGCTCGCTGCCGCACAAATTTCTGCCACTGAAACACCACTGAAAAGGGCCCATGAAGTGGCCATGCCTCTCGTTGAATGAGCTCTCAGACCCCGTTGGGCCTGCAAACCTTAACACTCATAGGCCAATATGGCCTCCACAATCCAGTGGGACAGCCTCTGGCGGGACAATGGCTTACCCTTGTGGGGTGTAGCCCAGGACACAAACACCTGATCCCTGACTGTCGGGTCCTGACTGTTAGCCACGGCCACTCTCAGCTGTATTTTCTCCGACATAGCTGCGCAGTGGGCGCACGACTGGGGGTCAGTCAGCGCCGACTGAGCGTGTTTAGCGCCCATGCAGGCTATACACATCGGGTGAGGGTCCCTGCCCGATATGGATGCCCCCCCCTGGTGTAAATATACAGCCCTTGCAGGCGCGTCGTAACACGTTAGTCTGTCGGATAAAGTAACACCCGGGGTTCAGCCCGCGCTAACTTTAACCTTGTACCGAAAGAGTTAGCCCGCTGTTAACACGTTAGCTCACTCCAGGTACTCGGTTCGGTTACCAAGTAAATGCTAACCAAACACCCAGGGGTGGTTCGCCGTAACGCGTTAGCCAAAGGGTACAAGAGTTACACCGCTAGCAGCCGATAACGACTAGCGTTAGCCGGCAGAAAAAGACAGTTTGCCGTGACGCGGACACTGCGGATCTTTAACTGTGTAATTACGAGGTAAAAACTTCAACTACTTACTCAGCAAATCCAGACTGGGTCGGAAAACTGCGTTCGGCGACGACGTAGTCCTTAACAGTCGGTCTGTGAACTGTTTAGCAGATAACCAACCAAACTAGCCTAGAACCGCTGAGGGAGCTTAGTATAGTTTCTTCACGGAAAGAAAGCGAGAATGATTTGTAAGGATCCGGTCAACTGTGATTATATGAGGGGGCTTGGCCCCAGCACAGTTCAACCTGTCCGTCACAGACAGACATGGTGTCATTGGAGTTGGTCACGCCGAGGCAATTCCCATAGTAAAACACCGAACTATAGTTAGAAAAAGAACCACATTTCCAGGGGCTTTAAGTAAGATTACTGAATACTACAATATAATGAAGTACATTTTTCACAGATGGTACATTAAACTAAGCTTGCAAAAGGTAATTAGCCACTGAGAGAGCTTTTACAGTGTAAATACTCAGCAAAACTCAGTGACAGAATTCTCACAATTAGGTCCACAGACAGGATCACTCCTAACTCTGTATTCCTTCTAAAGCTTACATTCAATTCACTTGCTTCTTATAATGAAGACAGAGAAAAGAAACAGCATAGAAACGATACAACACTTAACACCATTCAGACCACCATCATAATTTTTTTAACACAAGTTAAAAGACCATTTATTTAACAAACATCTGCATCTTGTGATCATGGGGGCTCCTTTTAAATTTGGCCATCCTTAAAAGAACTCCAGTAACTGAAATAAAGCTAAACTAATACTCAACATCAAAGTCTCGGCTGTCAAAATGACTGATTTATTGCTCCTCTATCAATCAAACTTTATTTCTAAAGCACATTTAAAACAACCAGGTTGACCAAAGTGCTGGACATTGACATGAAACAATAAATAGACAGAATAAAACACCAGACAAATACAACATACAGTTCTCATGCCGGATTAAAAGCCAAGGAATAAAAATGTGTTAGTCGTGATTTAAAAACCGGAAGGCTAGGGGCCAGTCTGACATGAAGAGGCAATTTATTCCACAGTCTCGGGGCTGCAACTGAGAAAGCCCGATCACCTCTACTCTTGAGTCGCGATTTAGGGACAACGAGGAGAGATTGGTTTGCAGACCTTAGTGACCTTGAAGGAGCATGTGGCCTCAACAGCTCAGTGATATAGACTGGAGCCAGTCCATGAAGGGCTTTAAAAACAAACAATAAAATCTTAAAATCAATCCTAAAATGAACTGGGAGCCAGTGAAGAGAGGCAAGGACAGGGGTGATGTGATCTCGCTTACGAGTCCCAGTAAGGAGACGAGCGGCAGCATTTTTGCCTATTTTGCCTCAAATTAACATTTTCTTTAGTTGGAGAAGAAGTATTTGAGGCACCAGCTGTATCCTTACCTGGGTAGAGCTGGTAGGAGCCTGTGTGGTGCCAGCGGGGCAGATAGCGAATCCTGAGGGGTAACCAAGTCCCTCCATCCATACTCCCCCCTATCAGGGCCCCTCGCAAACTCAAACACACCAAGCGAAACACACAGTCCAAGACGAGGCATACATACACACACACACAGCTGACAACATTACAGGAAGGAAGTGCAAGAGAGATGGAAAACAGGGAGAGAAGAAGAGAGAGAGAGAGAGAGAGACACTGGCAGTTGGTGGTGATGAGCAACCTGGCTGACAACCGAGAAATCGCAAAGAGAGTCAGGTCACAAAAGGCATACGCACCTGCATGTACAGTCACTCTCTCACAGACCACATACTCACTTTTGTGAGCTTCCTGGTAGCAGGTAGGTAAGTGATACAAGCAAACACAGGCCTTGAGATGATGAATAATTCAGAGGTGAAGGAGGACGGAATTAAATACGCCAGAGCAAAAGCACATTCATGTGCGCAAAAGGCACGCGCACTTGCATGAACATACACACACACACACACAAAACTGCAGTATTGATGAGCAGCTTGGTTAAAGGAAGGCCACTACAGAGACTAATGAGGCCTGCAGGAAGCCCCCATGCTGCTACGCACAGAAACAAACTGACATATTAAAAGAACAAGGAAGAATATCTGTCAACCTATTCTTGTTCTGACTTTTCTAATAGATAAAAATAAATATAAATTTGTGAGATGGATTCTCAATAGGGCCAATGCATCATCTAATATAATACTGCTATAGGCCTTAAAATGGCTCTGCAGGTCGAATTGCTGTAATCAACATCAATTATACTTCTTAAAATAAATCTTTTGCTCTGAAAATACACATTGTGAGTGGTTTCTTGGTGTCAATATTAACAAGTGGTGTCTATGGATACATTATCATGTTAAACTCAATGATGGATTTCATTAGTTTTCAATAAGTGTATAAAAACGACTATAAAACAAAATAACTTTAAATTGTATTATATTGTGTATCTTTATCATTGCTGGCAGGAAAAAAAGCTTTAAAAAGAACTAATATTCATGAAATTGCAAAATCTGAGTCACAACCAGCCATTTGAGAGTGTCAAATTTATACTCCTGCGTGGTGCTCGCAACACTAGTTCAAGTCTTCTCCTAAACAGAGGTGGTGCTAATGAGCAAAGGCTACAGTCATTGTTATTTCTACGGACTAGAAGAAGAAGAAATAGGTAAACAACGGCAGAACTGGCAGCAGCATTGACATCAATGCTTTGATTTGATCAGATGAACTACTTCGTCGGATCAAGCCTTTCATTCACCATAAAAGAACTCATCTTAACCCAGTAACTTATAAGAGAGACTTGCAGTCACTCAGAGTCCTCGTTTAGGCTTCCTCTTTCCACTATGTCGTGCACCGCTGGACGTGCACTCAAAATTCTGGCGTGCCAGCGACGTCACATTGTTTTTTTTATCTTTGATTATGATCATCAAGTTTCCCACAGAATTGTTAAGTATACAAAGAAGAATTGAATTCCAATTTTTCAATATTACTATTTATCTACCAGGGTTCTGGCTGTCCTGATAAGAGTAATAGCATGCCACATGCTGGATACTCTGTTAAAATTCCCTTATGCTTTCTGTTCTGTAAATACGTAGATTGTTCATTAATTTTAGACATTTGAAGAATGTACTTTAACCCTTTTACACTAGAAGAAAGGGACACATTTTGAGTTTATGAGGTTATTATGCAATGGTTTTACTGATCTGGCCCACTTGAAATCAAATTGGTGCTGTATGTGGCCCATTACTAAAATTAGTTTGACACCCCTGTCCTATGCCACATGCACATAAAGGTGTCTTCCATGCATTCTATACCCCTTTTGTCTCGTTTCTCACCTCCTTCTCTTCCTCCTTTTATCTCCCATCTGCCATGAATTGTCTTTCATGTGTATTTGTGAGGCGTTAAAGCACGATTAGAAGTCTCCTAAATCAGAGACCTTTCGTTATTGTTAGCACATGCTAATTGCGCGCATGACACCAAGAGTTCACTTAAATTAGTTCCAACACAATACTACACAGAATAAATGTCTGAAAGGTTTGACATGCTAATTAAAAGTACAGACCCAACAGAATACAAATGTATTTTGGTAACAGCACCATGTTCTGTATCTCAGGTCCTGTCCATGATTTGACACAAGTTGTTGTTGTTGTACAGCTATTGTTTACAAATGTGGGACAATCTTTAGGTCACAGCCTGCCAAACCCAATACAGCAGAAAGAGGTGGGGCAGATGCTGAACGGGTGTAACCAGAACGAGTAAAAGCAACCACATATTAATGAGGTGTCCACAATGAACATGGTCATAAGCCTTCACTTTAGGAGAGGACAACAGGCCCAACACATTAAGCCATTTATTTCATCCCATTAAATGCTACTTAAAGTAGATCCCAACAACTGAAGGATGAGGGAATCCAATTAGATAAGCCAATTAGAGAAGATGAGTAAAGATTAAAAACAGCTATTCAAATGTTGTAAAGAAGTATCTACTCACCTCCATCGGAGACTGCGGCGGACTGTAAAGGATAACAGAAAGACATGGATTAGCAGATTCTTTCATCACACAGATGACACATATTCATACAAGCTCACACAATGCATGTGGGCTAAAAAGCAGCTGCCCGGGCACGCACTTTTGGCCACATGCAGACACAAACACAGAATGACTGTGTTTTTCTCACAGAACCTGGCTCATTATCACACACCCTTTCACATCATGACACAGTCAGGTTAGCGCCCACACTCACTGTGTGGGGGAATTCATCTGAACTGGCTATGCTTGCTCTGCAAGAAAGCCTCCTAAGAGGGGTGAGGCTGTGTGTGTGTGTGTGTGTGTGTGTGAGAACTTTAGGCCTACCTCCCCCCTCTTTTTACAGTGAAGTGTGATGTTTGCTTGCATATCTCATCATAACCAATTATAGATAAAGTTATCAAACAGGTATCTAATCTAATCCCACACAACAGACAAAGATGACTATACAGACAGTCAATATATTATTATTATTTATTTGTGTTGTAGACTATACAGACAGTCAAACCAAATTGACTCGAGAGACACACATACACACACAAAGCAGTGATTTTTATCCCAGACATGCTGAGCTAGGATGAGATCATTTGACACAGACATTAGTAATGTAGCCAACTCTGGAACATAGTTGAAACCCTCTGTGACTCAGAAAAAGCAAAAGGAGAGGAGTAGACAAAAGAGAAAAGGGGGAAAAGAGACTAAGAGAGACATGAGGGAGGGTAAGCACCAATTAAAGACAGACGTGTTTGTAAAAGACAGAATACCAAACTGGCATCAGATCTCTGGTTAAATAATCCACACTGAGCCACACTTTATTTCTGTCAGAAGCTTTTGTTGCACACACACACCCTGCCTTTACCCACAAGTGAAAGCTATAATATAGAGGGATCACAGCTACTACCTTGAGTTAATTCCATCACTATGCATGGGCAACCAGTATATAGTTGCAGTTACATCACTCAGAGAATATACATGAATTTAGGTAACCCAGGTACTGTCAGCTTTTTGCAGTAACCTGATTAATTAAACGTCATTTACAAAAGAAGCCCAGTATATAAGTAAAGCATTAGAGGGCTGGAAAAACATCATTTCTCAGCCATGTGGATATACTGTATTAAAATGCATTTCTAATGCCATTTCTACAAGAACACATGCATGAAGACTTTAAACATGGAGAGTATTGAAAGACTTGTAAGCAGAGATGTATAGTAACTTCACTACTGTGCTTGAGTATTAAAAGGCTGTATCTGTACTCTATTATTATTATTTTTTTCTTCTACTTCCACTTTTGCTGCTTCATTACATATTTTGGATGAGTTTAATTTTTTTACTCCGATACATCTTTTATGTGGTACACCGTTACTCGTTACAACCAATCACCGTGAATTTTGACGTCACACGTACGTCAAATTCATTTCTTTGTTTCTGATATGAAGACGAGACGTGTGTAACTCGAACATCTGACATTTACCAACAAAACGTACAGCGAAAGACCTTGCAAAAGACTTAAGGGCGTTCTGCCAACATGTATAGAGCTGCTGCTGTTTTAATCCTGTCAGCTCTCTGCAGGGGGAGCAGCTGCTCACTTCCCCCCGCGACAAACACACACACACGGTGGATGCAGAAATGAGACGTACAGGAGGACCTAAATTGAGGACAGCTACGCTCATTATTGTAAGTGCAATGATAAGTTAAAGTCCAATAAGTACTTAATTAACCGTATGAATGTGTGTCCCAGGCCAGATCAACAAGCCACTGACATGTCATTTTATTCTCCCCAAAACAAGTTTCCTTTTTATTTTTAAAGAACTATACAATATGAAAAATATGATATTCAAACTTTTGACTGCTTTCTTTAACAGCTATATAACTCAATGCTCAGTACTTTTACTTTCAGTACCTGAGTAGTATTTTTTAAAATAAACTACTTGCAATTCAAAGGAAAAAAAAATGTGAATACTTTAGTACTTACATTTAAGTGTGGTGCTTAAGGAGCACTTCAACTTCTACTCAAGTCACTTTTTTGACAGAGCACTTGTACTTTTACTCAGGTCTGGGTCACTAGTACTTTATACATGTCTGCTTGTAGGAGTACGTCATTGTGTCTAAAAGAATGAATTACTAAAACTGAAACTGACACTAAAGCAAAAATAGAAGCTTCCTGTAGTCTAAATAAGTCAGTTTCTACAGCTGAACAGTAGGCTGTAAAAAGAAAAAAGTCTGGAGCCTCATGTAACCACTAAATCAGTTGTGTTGTTTTGTGATGTATTGTCTGTGCTAGATGTCTGGCTATTTGCGCATAGCTGCCAGGGTTCATCCCAGGGTATGGGTATGGGAGATGAACCTTTGGCAGCCCAGGCCCCTCACTATTGGGGTGGGTCTCCAGTAGGTGAGCAGGTACGAGCAGCTGGGTGCTTGGGGTTTGTGCTGTTACGTGATGTGTTGGTTTGTGTTATGTGGTCTCAAATTTGTGAAATGTTGATGTAATATATTTGTAAACAATGTATTTGCTGCATGACTGTGTAACTCACACTATGTAGTTCTTTTAAAAATTATATTTAGATTTTTTTTTTTTTAGAAAGGCCTGACCAAGGACTGGTGTTGCAAATTAGCCTATTGGCTACAAACCTTTTATGCAACACATCTTAAATCCCCCTGCAGACGTATTGTGCTGATCTGCGAGAATTGTTTTTTTTAGTTTTGGTGGTTTGTCATCTCAGACAAGCAATAAAAGAAAATGCCCAGAGTGGCAAATGTTGACCAGGCAGTGAATGCACCGAATCTTGGCACAAATAAAAATAAAAGTCTAATGTCGAAGTTGAAATCAAGCCAATAATGGCAGCGCCACAGCAGATATAGAACATGCATCTCAGTGACTGTACAAATTACGCACAATAAGCAGTTTGAACTCACTGGTGTAATGCCATTTATTTTCTAGGTTTGAGTATGCTCAGCGGCTCTCATTTATTCTCAACCTAAAACAGGCGTAGGACGGGCGTACGCCGATTCTTACGCAAAGATTGGCATTTATCAATTTGAACGTGAGTGCAGGCTGCAAAAAAATCTCACACCTGGTCTGACCTTGTGTACGCAAGTTTGAGTCAGTGTAGACTATGGTTGGCAATGATATTCAATACAGGAAACATGACAATTCACAACATTTTTATTTATTCTTCAGGTGTTCAATTGTCTTTGAAAGTGTTGTTAATGGCCACAAGTAAACAATTTTTTGCAATACTGTTGACCGGATCGGTGCTTGCTTTCTATTCTGCATTATCTTCCTACAGCCTAATACCAGTTTTTAGGCTGCCAAATAGGACACACAGTACTGCAAATTAAACTGAGATGTCAGGGTTTCAATCTCAACCTTTGAAAAGTGCCGTTTCTTCCAGATTAGGGAGACGGGTATGGATGCAGCCTGGAGCGTCCTATGTCATCCGTCCCGTCTCATGCGGTCCCGTCTCATACGGAGGTGTGTCCAACGGCAAATTCAGAGGGTCAAAAACACGAAATTGCGACGTTAATATGGAACAACATTTGTTGCAATCACATCTGATGAAACCTAACAATTTTGCCATATCATAGTTTGCTGATTTCTGAATGTTATGGTTTGTTGCCAACTAGCTACATCTGATGGCAGGATCTCCTGAGGAGGGATAACAAGGATCTGATTCTGCACACAACAAAAACAAGAATACAAAAATAAACATGTTACACATCTTTTCAAGACTCTTTTGTTATATTCTATATTGTTTTCACACTTCACTGGGACATTGCTGCAAATACAACTGCTTATCAACATGGAGAGAGCATTGGACTGTAGAGCTCTACTGGCGCTGCCTCGGCTGTCGGGTCTCTGAGACCCGGGGCAGAATGCTGTCGGGTCTCTGAGACCCGGGGCAGAATGCTGTCGGGTCTCTGAGACTCGGGGCAGAATGCTCTCAGGTCTCTGGGACCCGGGGCAGAATGCTGTCGGGTCTCTGTATTTCTCTGAGACCCGGGGCATCGGCTGTCGGGTCTCTGAGACTCGGGGCAGAATGCCTCAGGTCTCTGGGACCCGGGCATTAACGCGGTTGTATTTTTCTACTACCGCGGCCTCGGCTGTCGGGTCTCTGGGACCCGGGGCAGAATGCTGTCGGCTCTCTGAGACCCGGGGCAGAATGCTCTCGGGTCTCGGACCCGGGGCAGAACGTGGTTGTATTTTTCGACTACCACGGCCTCGGCCTTCGGGTCTCTGGGACCCGGGGAAGAATGCTGTCGGTCTCTGGGACCCGGGGCAGAACGCGGTTGTATTTTTCTACTACCGCGGCATTGGCCTTCGGGTCTCTGGGACCCGTCCTGCATTCAACTGCGTATCCTGAATTAATAAAATAAAAAAAATTAAAATCTCTGCTGCCTCGGCATTGGGCCAGAATGCGATTGTACTGTTCTTCCACTTCCGCGCCAGCGGTTCTATTGTATTTTGTGTTGTATTGTATGAAAGGGGAAAAAAAATTAAAAACAAAACCAAATGCTTGACCTCTGTCGGAAGAGAAATTCCTTAAATTTTTTTTTGCCTATAATCTGCATTTATTTTAGAGACGGACATATATTTTTAAATATAAAAAAAACACCAAATATTTTATTCTTTAGCATGATAGTTGACACGAGCTTTTACTTTGAAAAGTAAGAGAGATTGTATTTTAATCCAGATGCGATTTTTGGCAGATGGCAGAAGGATTTTTTTAGTTTGCCTATAATCTGCTTTTATTTTATAGACGAACATATATTTTAAGTGTTTTTTTCATCAGTAGGCCTATGATAGTCTGCATTTATCTTGTAGACATATTTTTTAAAAGTGTTTTATTCATTTGTATGATTGCCGTTATTGTTTAGTTAAAAAAATATATATAGGCTATATATTAAAAGTATTTTATTAATTAGCATGATAGCTGACGCAGGCTTATTTTATTCCAGACATTTATCTTGTCAACACAACCATAACATTCAGAAATCAGCAAACTATGTAGTATGGCAAAATTGTTACTTTAACAGTTATTAACGTTTTTCAATTGATTGCAACAAATGTGGTCACGAATTTACCCGTCTGGAAAATTATTCGCGATTTCGTATTTTTGACCCTCTGAATTTGCCGTTGGACACACCTCCGCATGAGACGAGACCGCATGAGACGGGACGGATGACATGGGACGCTCCAGGCTGCATCCATATACTCTTGAGATTAGGTCTCACCAAGTTGTAAATAGTAGGGGTAAGGCCTCAAAAATCGAGAATATATTGGGGGAGTGATATTTAAATTACAATCATTTCCAGCCGCTGCATTTATAAATGACCAACTATTCGTACGCTCTGATTGGTGATATACGAACGTTTCATAAATCCCACATGAAACCTGTTGTAAGAGGATTTCTGCGCTCATGTCTGTGCTGGTTTCTACGGCAGTTTGATAAATGAGGGCCCATGTTGTGACAGTTTGTCTTTATCCCTTTTATGGTTTGTTTATGTAATTGGTCAAGGGGTGCCAGCCAGGGGCCTATTGCACGAAAGTAGAATAAAGATATCCAGGATAAATGAAAAGGCGCAGCTTGACTTAGTGTGATCTGCTCATCGCGGCTTAATCGGTTGCACGTTTGCCGAGCCAGGATGAACAGGTGGAGCTAAGTCAAGCCAGGTGTAGATAGCTGGGATAAGTGCACGTTCACGGCTTTCTCACATAGACCACGGTATCGATCACAGATTTACTGATGCAGAGATGGAGAAGACGCATGCGCCATATGTTTCACCCAATGAGCAGCAGCTTCTAGTGGAAAGTAACGAGGAGGGGAAGAATATGCAAAAAGGGAAATACGGCTCTTATCAAACGGAGAGAAAAAGCCCAACATAGCGGACCGACTGAATGTGTGAGGGTGTAAAAATATCTACTTAACCTATAGTCACTCCACATTTTTACAAAGTTGTAGGCTACTCTGTGTTTTAATTGCTTTAAATAAACTAGTTTCATGTTTCTGTTTTTATGTGATAAATGTGCTGGTTTTACTGTAAAGTGTCTTTGACTAGCCTACCATGTAAAGCACTATATAAATAAATGTATTATTATTTAGCCTTTGCCTTAAAAGTGAGCAGAGGGAATTAATGTTCCTCGGGAAATGGACCCTAAGGACTAGGCTTAATTTCAAACCCTGATTCACAACGCGAGTTTTACAACCATATGCACAAATCTCTATAAGCTAAGTCTAATTCTTTGTACAATTAATGTTCATACAGAACAATCAGAAAGGGACAACAACTAGAAAAAGAAGTGACTTCAATACACGCTGTGAGCATATGTAAAACAATAATCATGTTTTTTTATTCTTCTGACAAGTGACCGCACCAAAATAAAAAGATGAAGAAGCATTGTGGTGTTCCCGGTGTGATGAATGTAAACTACACTAAATACGTAGGCCTACTGTATATAGGCCAAGTTATTGGTCCAGGGATGGGAGACTAATGAGAAGGTTATGAAACCAATGTAAGCTATAATAAAAAACATCAGGCCTACATATTAAGGAGTAACACAAACTGTCCTTTATTAGAGAAGGATAAGCAACAAGAAAATGAAATCATGAATGTATTGGTCTCTGACCAGTCTGTCATTATTATCATCTGGGAATATCGCTACATTGATATCGTCACACTTAATCTTCGGAGCGTGTCCTGTATAAACCTGAAGCTGAGACCACGGACGCTGCGCTGCTCATCTCTACTTTTACAGAGAGTGGACACTGACGCGACTCGGAGGTCTGCCAGCAGGCAGCGGCCACCGGGCAACGACCACCGGGCAGCGGCCACCGGGCAGCGGCCACCGGGCAGCAGCCGCACACCAGGGAGCCTCGACCATACACCGTTAATATACCGTTTATGGCCTCGACACAGTACCGTCCCACCGGGAAGTCCCACTCCGCATCAGGGTGCCAGTGCAACCATTCCTAACCATCTAAACAGCTGTAGTAGGGTTTAAATCAAACTCACGACAACAATAGTGACAAGTAGGCTAATGCATGTTAATGAAAATAAAGCAGAACACATGCAGAAGACAACGGAATAACTGTTAAACACGTTTATTTCGGATCAGACGGCAGCTGATTTGACACATGAGACTCCAGGATTAATCTTAGTCTGGCTGTTAGCCTGCTCTGGACCAGGCTAGCCGCAAAGAATAAATCTCCATGGTTACTTGGCTGGGTTTAATTTAACTTGGTTTCGTGCAACCGAGTCAAAGCTAAATTCATCCAGGATAACTTGAATATCCCGGCTTAATCCCTTATCCTAGTTTCGTGCAATAGGCCTCAAGATAGTTTTAGTCTAGTACATGTGTATATTGTTTGTGTTTTATATGTAGGATAAAGAACAAAAACACCCAAAACAAAAGAATAAACCCAGCAAGACACCACACAATTCAAGAATCCAAACAAATATTCATATATTTAATTAAAAAAAACGTATGCAAAACACTCAGAATAAAGTCCCACAGAATAATTGTAATGTCCAACATACCAAAAAGAAAAATCCACAAAAATCCAACGAAAACCTCCACCTCTGGTTTTCTTATAACTCAGTTCGTTTGTGGAGTAGAACAGAAACATAAATTATTTGGTCTCAAGACATCCTGTTAGTCCTAGTCCAACCAGACATTCAACCGAAAATAACAACTTTTCATGAAAAGCAAAATGGACACTTACAGACTTTTAGTCTAATCAGTCAGTCAATTAGTCTTGTCAGTCAGTCAGTCCACAATCCAGTCCGGGGTTTAGCGGGGGTCTCAGTGAACTGCTGAGAAGTGGATCCAGAGTTTTCCAGTGATCGGTCAGAGGTGTAACGGAGCCGTCAGTAGCGATTTAGACAACGTGTTAAGGGATTAAAACGACATTTACTTCTATTACTGCGCAACTGAGTTGTAGCTCCACCGACTCTGCGTACTGCTTTCCCGACTCTCTATTCGGTCCACTCAGTCCCTAGAAGTACTCTCTCTCCTTGCTGTCGCGCACCGGAAAATAATCAAACAATCGGTGTTTAAGGGGCGGCTCCGCTGCACTAGCGAACAGCTGATGCAACTGGTGATTTCAAGTTGTCACAATGTGTCCGTAAAAACCAGCGCACACAAGCTTTTCGTCCGTACGCAACGTTTATACACGAGACTCCTGTACTCTCTGGTCTGGAAGCCACATCTTATTTGCCTGGTCTAGACCTTTGATGAGAAAGAGCATACAAAGTGTAACTAGTAGGCTACACAGTATTGTCTGAAATCAAGCAAGCATCTTATAGCACTAACAATAATTATCCAACCTTAGTTCATAAATCAAATCTTACAGTAACCAGGCCAGCACAGTAGTCACTCTCTGGTTTGATTCAGGCGCATCTTGGCCATTTTCTCATTTGGGCCAAGCTGTTGTGGCCAGATGGCACTGCCCTGTAATCACTGGGATTAGCTATTTCAGACTGTCCTTGGACGAGTCGAGGTTGGCACTGGCGTGTGAAAAGAGATTTTGTGCGACTTAATAGTACTTGATCGTGGTCGAACCATTGCCCAAGACAAGAGGAAAATGGCAGAATCCTTCCCAGTGGAAACTGGTTAACTGATCCCTAAGCTGATTATACTCTCACACATTTCACATCTCACACATTTCAACAGTGTGTATTCTCTCTGATGCAAGTGTGTTTCATGTGTATTTTTTAGCCCATGTATGCATGTGGTCGACATCTGTTAGAGGTGTCTTTTGTATGTAGGGTACATTCTTCTGAGTGTGTGTGTGTGTTCACCCCGCCTTTGCATTTAGCCCCATTGTGATCACTTCCAGACATACTGTGTGGTGGAGTGGTTTGGCCCCTAGTCAAGTCCCCTCTACTCTCTATTCTCCCTGCACCTCTAACCCATTTCAAAGTCCCTCCTTTTGTTTGTTCTTTTCTTCCTATCCAGTCATCCCACTCTTTCTTTCTTTGTCCCCTATTACCATCTATCTCCTTCCACTTTTCCCCTCAAGTCATTCTCTCTTCCACTACCTCCCTCTCTACTTTCTTAGTCATTCCAGTGGCGTCCCCCCTCCTCTCCTGGCAGATCCTGGTCATTCCTGACAGCCCACAGGGAATGACTGGGGTTTTCCAGACTTTTCCTCCTCGTCCTAACCCCCTATCCACAGAGAAGCTGGAAAATGAAACAGTCTTGATAATAGAAGATCGTAATAACAATTATATTGACCCCAGTATGTCAAAAAGTGTGTTCTACTTTTAGCCTCCACTGCTTTCAAACCTAGTGAGCTCTACATTACCTCAGTATTACTAGCAGAAGGGATTTACCGCTAGGTCAGCCCCAATATTGTCTGCAGTTGTTTTCTGCTGAGGCTAATTGTTCACAGATTTTATGAATGATTAATGGGCTTTTACGTTCCATATATCATAGAGTAAATGTGCTCATAAAATCAGTAAAAAGACACCACATCACTTGACTGATGGTCATGATTATGGTTTCCCACATAATCTAGGCAAAGCCTGAGAATGTGTGTGTGGTTATGAATTTTGTGAAGAACTGTAGCTAATAGTTTCTTCTTATCAATTACCATGTCAACACAGTATTTGTTTGCCATTTAAACAGCCTGAGAAAAAGTCAGTTACGATGTTGCATGACAGCCATTTCTAGGAATATTCTTCTTACATTTCAGTGTACGGGCTTGCCGAATTGCTGCTGATTTTTAGGGCAGACACAAAACAAAAAACGACCACGAGACAGAAAGTCCTGCACTTTTAAAATAACATCTTTTCAAAAATGAAGTAGAATATCAGTTTGGTCCTATGAAAAATAACAACTGGAAAGATATAATGATGTTGGCGTGCTACACTAGAAAGCGTATGCCTTATTACCACTGCATGGTTCAGCTGGACTTGACTCACTGTTGGTACCAGGTCCTTTATCTCTTTTTGTTTTACATTGCGGATAGTTGCCTCTCAATGTAAATCTGGGCGAGTGAATAAAAAAAAAAAATTGTGGTGTCCGTGGTAGCTTGGGTATTTAAAAATGGCTGGTTTGTTCAGAATGTTCCATGTCCCACAGGTGACAATTCTAGTCACAGTTCTCATTGACCATCAGGAGTCTGCAGCCATGCTGTACCATGCAGTGGAAATGCGACATCACTTCAGTCAAATATTTGACTTTCTATTGCACTGATATGTGCATCAAAAAGCATGAGTGGGATATTTTTCTGGTGTAGGCACAGCTTGTTATGTGTATTTTTTACCACATTAAGGAGCATTTTTGTGTCCAAGGTATGTACCAAGTAGGACATTTTACAATTCAAAAATCCACTTGACTGTGTTCTCTGGTGGACAAACTATATACCAGGTCGCCTAATTATTCTATATAACGCCAATCCAGTCCTAAAAATATTGTAGAATAATAATTAATTACTATCAATGCCAAAAAGTCTATAAAAGTCAATAAAATAGTAAAAAACGAACATTACAATTGAAAACCAAGATGACACGTTTAAATTGTTTGTTCTTTCCAACCAATAGTTCAAAACTCTTTACTATTTATTTTTTGACTAAATAAACTTGATAAAATAATTTAAACATCTGATCATCAATGGACCAATAATGTCAGCACTTGTTGAAAGATATATTCAGTAATGTCAAATATTTTCTATATTATATTATTGTTTTATGCTATATTATTATATTATTACTATCATAATATATTTTATATGTAAGACACTGATGTAAACTGCAACTTGACTGGTTGGTAGAGGCATACAACCAGAAGGCTGTAAATCTAGTTTTTATTTTATCTTTGTGAATTTTAAGTTTTAAGAAAATTAAAGAGGGGCCAGAATCTGCAGGAGCTGCAAAATGATGCCTCTGCCAACCAGTCAAGTTGCAGTTTACATCAATGTCTTACATAATATATGTAAAGGCTTTGAAGGAATTTAATAAATACTATCAAAAGCTATTATTGTATTATTTGGCAAAACGTGGAAGCTTCAAACACATCTTCAACCCGACAAAACAGGAGATCTACTATACAGTTTCAAGATCAGTGTCACCAATTCAGTATACCCGTTATGGAGTTGAAGTTTTGCAAAACATTATGATGTCACCGTGAACCTGACCTTTTGGATATAACATGTCATCACTTCATCATCTTATCCTATTACACATTTCTGTGAACTATTATAATTAGTGTAGGAATTCTTGAGAAATGGCCAAAAGTGTGTTTTGTGAGGTCACAGTGATGTTGATCTTTGACCAATAAAATCTAATCAGTTCATCCATGAGCACCAGAGATTTCCTACAGGGGATCCTGAGATCGCGTTCCCAAGAATGGGACAGACGGACAGATGGACATGTGGACGCACAGACAGATAACCTGTAAACATAATGCCTCTGCCCACCAAATATTATGGTGTTGTGAGAAGTGCTGTGCTCTGAGCAGTGATAGAAGTGTTGTGTACAGTTATACAATAAACACACTCTCACATCCACTTCAACCAAAGATAAGACGGCTGAATCACATGTCTTCACCACACTTGCTGGCAACACACACTGGTCTGGTTCAAACTTCCACGCTTATTTTTCCTTCCTAGTACATCGCTGCTGCTGATAGGTGGGATTTGTAGTGTTATATTACTTTATGACTTTGTTGATCAGTAGCATTGAAATGACCCGCTGAATTATATGTAGTTTAAAAACATGATTATTTTGTCAACAGGTCACAACGTGTTTGTACACCAACATCCTCCCTGAACATAAAATGCCACCTTGTAGCCACATGCCTAGCTTGTTGATGTTGGGTTTGTGTTTGTGTGTGTTACAGGTCCCAAGTGCTTTATTAGTTGTGACTAGTGGGAGACGGGTGGCTTACATAATCTGTTATGAAGCCTAGACGTCGGGTTCAAACTATGGCAAAACACGGTAGAATTTACAGCTGTTCATTCTCACTGTTATCATAATATTAATATGTTAAACGCCATACAAGTCTCCTTAAACAATCTCAAGTTTCCAAAAGTGTTCCCTGTCTGTTTACATGCGTCTAGATGGACGATGATTCCTGGAAAAAGATGTTCTGTTTTATAGGATAAGACACAGAGCAGCCAGTCACACTTAACAGTGTGGGAGAAACTGTCAGGGATAACATATGCACTCTCACACACACACACACACACTCTCTTACTCTCTCTCTCTCACACACACACGCACACAAAGACAACACTGTTTGTACCACAGGAACCTATTCCTGGCTCCAACACTGGAACTGGAACTGCCACCTTTGGTAAGGAATGATATGACTTAGGAGACTAAATATGGAAGAACACTGAACATATCTTCTGTTTACTCTATGTACCTGTAAACACTGGCATTACTACAGGAGGCCGCACCTATAACGGAAACAAATGACACACACATACTGTCATTTGCACGCAAACACCCTGCCACACACACGCTTCCAGCTGAGGAGGAAGCTGTTGCGCCAACAGTCTCAATGTGTGTGAGTGCCTGTGTGTTTACTTTTGAATATGAGGTGAATAGTGGCTGCCATTGAGAAGGCCAGAGTCACCCTGCCAGGACTGGCAACCATGAAACCGCTTAGCTTTAGCAGAGTTTAAGCTGAGAAGAACAAGCTGATTAGGTTAATGATCCAAAAGTCAAATGAGGCTCTGCAGGTGTGAGCATGGGTGATGATGCTCTCCATGCAGCCCAGTGAGATGAAGAAGACAGATTTGCACAAATCTAATCTAAAGGGCAGATTTTCAAAAACATAACTGACTAAATCCATGTATAAACAAACATTTAGCGATCAGAAAAACTCTGTGTCAATGGCCGTATGTGTTTACCATCTAAACGTCCCTACAAATATTTCAAAACTTTTTTTATTCCTAAGTGAAACCCTCTGTGACCGTCTCTGGAATTCTGGGATAATGCCCAAAATCCCTGTCATGCATTCAGGAATCAATATCCACTCTCTATGAAAGGAAGGAATGTGGATCATGTTTGTTTTCCTGCAGGGAGCCACATAGGAGGTGTGACTAAGAGGCCGAGCTGGTGATAACAATTTGTTTTACATGGCTGGATGCCTTTAAGCCACAAAGACAGAAGAGGGTGCAAGACGTTAACACAATACAATCTGATCAGATACTTCCGTCTGAACACACTCACAGCTGCCAGTCCACACAGAATTAAGTGGAATTCACAAGAAATTAGTCAGGTTAGTCAGCTAACCTTTCCATTGTCTTACAGCTGTTTTTTTCTCACTTTCCTTTACACATACACACACCAGACGAGTCTTTGAGGAAAAACCCCACACAGGATGACTTATGAGGCAAGAAAAAAAAAAGCTCTTTCTGTATTTGCCTCCATTTGTCTCAATCTCTGGCCCAGTCTCTACCTCACTTTCTCTTCCTCTCTCTTTCTCTCTAGCCTGAAACACATCTGGCTTTGAGAGGAAAGGAAACACCCTAGAGCCGTCTCTTGTTAGTCTTTCTGTCTCATTTTACCTTTACACACAGTTTCCCAGGCACCACCATGTTCCTTCTTTCTTAAACACCAGACAGGGTGTCTTGTTCATTTCAACTTTTGTATTGTTTCTCTCCCAAGAGCCCCTGTCCTCTCCGTGTATTTTGTCTTCATTTCTCTTCATTTGTCTTTCTATAGATGCCCTCTCTCCCATCCCTGTGTTTTGCTCTCATATGGTCATCAGGTCATGGATTCATCTTTCTCCCTGGGTACTTTGCTGTAGGTAATAGTCACCTAGTTTCTTCATCCATCCCTGTCTATCTTACTTGTAGTTAACAGAACAACACTGGTATACACTGTCACTTGCACTGAATAACATTCCCACTTCTCTTTTCTCTTCCCCGTTCCATCCTTCTCTGATTTTTGTCATTAACTGTGCAGAGGGAATAAATGTCGGTAAAGTGCTGCTGAATTTTTTCCACTCTTGGCATTATAACTAGACTGTGGTTTGTTATTTAAAAAAAAAACTTTGACTCATAAATCAGAGGATATTCAAATATTTTGAATCCAGCATTAGTCAACTTTGCTTCCACTGACATAAATAAACGAGTCTATCCTCCAATCACTTCCATTTGCTATAAATAAAAAAAGTACAGAAAGATGTGCACTCTCTCTATGCAGACCACTTGTGTAGCATTGTACAATAAGTGTGTGTGCATACTACTCACTGTATTGAAGTTCCAGACTCGCTTGAAGGAGAGCCTCTTCCTCAGGCTCATCCTGCTCTCCTCTCACACAGGAGTAAACCCACTGACTGCTCAATCTACATGTCTGAACCACACAAACACACATGAAAACAGTCACACACACACACGTGCACTGAGGCTAACAGAGCTTCTTCAGGCTAGGGCAGGAAATTCATACAGACAGCTGACTTGAATGGAGCCATGCCTCAGCATGCCTGTCACACACACACACACACACACACACACACGCACGCACACACACTTACAAATTCACCTTAAACTATCTGCTTTAGCTGCACTAAGGAGATACAATACTGTATCTCACTATTAACATTCTCTCTCAGTCTCTCTTACTACATCATACATGTCTCCCTCTGTTTCCCACACACTCCTCCGCACTTAGCTGACAAACTGACTAGGAAGTTCCATTCTGTCGGATACTCGGCTCCGTTTCCATAGTGACACGCCCTCATCAGGCAGCAGTTACCAAGAAGGGGAGGGAACAAAGGCCAGCCCGCCAATCATGCTGCAGCACAGCCCTTAACTCTCCACCCTCCTCCTACTCCTCCTTGTTCAAATCATAGTTAGGCAGGTTGAGGTATGATCCAATTCGACTGTTGGATGTTTTCTCGTGATTTAATTTTTTTTTCAAAACTTCTTTTCCTTGCTTCATGTATTCTAAACAGAGAGAGAAGAAGAAGAGGAGGCAAAAGGGGGAAGAGGAAAAAGAGGAAAGGTATACATCTAGCATCCACTTTAAAATTAATTAATGCTGCAGGTTTGTTAAAAGGTCAACTGGAGCAAACAAAGGCACTTCATAGGATGGAGTAGCCACTAAGCACAAACACACACACACACACACACACACACACACACACACAAACAAACAAAGGCTGCAATTGAATTTGCGCATGTGGCCTTGAGCCTACACCTAGCTCCCCCTAATTTCCTGTTTTGGCAAAAAAAAAGAGTAAGAGTTTCTTTTATGCCTTCTCCTATACCTCCACAGTCTGTCTTTTTGATGCCACTGTCTCCATCTGTAATGACTCACAGGTGTGTACCGTACAGTGATAGGAAAACACATGATCACCAGAAAAATTGTGTGCGTGCGTGCGTGCGTGCGTACATGCGTGCGTTTGATCTGTTCAGGGTCAAGCATATAGGAGCAAGCTGTGTGTGTGCTTATATGTTTGTGGATTTTTACATTTTATTTTATAATTACAAATATAGTATTTCATATATAAAGTAAAACATTTCAAATCATTGTTTTATACATGGAAATATGCTTTGTCTTCCTTATAAACCACAACCAACTCTCTTGTCTTTACTCTCTGAACTGGACATGTATGACTGCCAGACTTTAAAGCTGTAGTGAATCAAAATGTCCAGTTATTGAAATCTGTCTTTTGTCTTTTCATCTCGTTTATTTAGGCTCTCTAACCTTGTAGGATGTAGCACCACCCAGAAGAAACAAAAACATCAAAGAGCTCAGCTGCACCCTCTAACAACAGAAGAAAACCAATAACATTTAAAGCTAGTTTTTCCCTCAATTATTTTTAATGAAAACGTACAACTTTGATTGGCTCAGAAAAGGTCATTTTCACTGCAACACAAGAGCCATCTGAGCCCACAGAGCTTAAGACGCATATTGTTGGTAAAGTTAATGTAAACCTTACACGTCCCGTATCATAGCAACATCGGGGATGGCTCCAGCATTAAGCCTCCCCACTACCACACAAAGACACACTCACACACTCTCACACACACACGCACACACACACACACACGCACACAGAGGCTAATAGCGCTGCCAATGCCCTAATTACCAGAGCTTCTAACACTAAAGAGTCTGCCCAGTTGAGCCCTAATTTTTAAAACTTTCAGTTTGCTTGGTTCAGCTACCTATATCGAATACACCTCAACATTTTAGAACAGTTTGCTGGTCTTTCACACGTTTTTGACAGGCCAGGAAGAACTATGAGTGGTGTTTGAGTAACCTGTGTGCAAGTTCAGTCCAAAACATATCCGTCAGCACAGGGTAAGAAAGAAGTACCGGGCGTCACACAGGGTAAGAGGGATGTGACAAAGTTTAGGTTGGCTAAATCCACATCCTGATGAGAAAAGGAAGAGGTGAGAAAAGAAGAAAAGAGTAGAAGATATCTCACTCTCTATAGTCTAATTTCTTTGGTCTAGCCAAGCAGCTCTGTTTCCTTTGTTTGTGTGTGTGTGTGTGTGTGTGTGTGTGTGTGTGTGTGTGTGTGGGGCGGTTCAACATAAAAGGAAAATATTCTCCTCTGCAGATATCAGATGACAGTAACACAACAGGACTACGCAAAGAAACTTTACACACGGTTGTGTACACGTTTAAAGTTAATACTAGGTACATTTTGTGCTTCTCCAGTAAATTCCCATTACTGTAACAGTTTAAAGCAAATCACATATATTTACATAGCTGAAATAACAAGTATAGGTTTGAATAGTTTATTGCCTTACAGGAAGTTGGCTATGTTAGGCTGCAGTTAGCATTATTTGTCAGCCACTATATTATCATGTCCCTGTTGCCTATTTCTAACTTGTGACGGCTATTTGTCTTAGATGGCATGCTTTGGAACATGCTGACATACTAAATAGGTAGTTGAACAAACAATACATTATTATACTGTGATATAGAATATATACGTTTTCAGGAAATTCAGTTAGGAAACTGTTTATAGGGTTTTTGTTACATTCAGTCAATTAAATACTTGAAAATGCAGGTGCTTCGTTACATTGATACAAATTTATGTTTTTAACTTTTGCAAATCATTATCACATTGAGGAACATTAAAAAAGTTCAGACTTTAAGATAATAAATAGGGGGAACTGGAACTAATTAAGCACTTGAGAGAGACCAAGTCAACAGGTGGTTTTCCATAATGGTTTAAACAACAGTTGGTTAACAATACAGGAAAAACATCTCTGTCAAAAGGAACTATATTTTTTATGCAGAGAAGAGTTCATTGTTTCTCTTTTCTGTTCCTTGCACACGAATATGTTAATTTAACAAAACTCAATGCTGCCCTCTGCTGTCATGACAGAAGCTGAGGCACTGAACAGAGCAGAGCAGGAGAAAAGCATATGGTTTCTTTAAAGCATTTTCTTTTACAGCTACGGAACAAGGGGTGCAAGATATACCGACTCAATATCGTTATCACAATATCATGTAGCGCAATATTATATCTAGGGGTGCAAGATATACCGACTCAATATCGTTATCGCAATATATTTAAAGTGTCGCGATAAGTATGCAATACTTTGTTTATTTTGTAGTGTGCTGCGTCCCGCTTGAAACGCTGTAATGATCATGTTTCACTGACCAGTTACCCTGCCACTTGCAGATGTTAGTACACATCAGGACACAGGTCCACTACGTCTACGTGACAAACCCTATGGAGCATACATGTGTGTTCATATTTCAACAGATTGACAGTGTAAGTGAAGAAATCGACAAAGACAACAAAACGGAAAGAATCAGTGAAGAGAAAGAAAAGTTGTGTCCGTTTCTCTTTAATACTGTCCAACCAGTAAAACATGTCCTGTTCTGTAGACATGGTCCTTATTTATTTATTTTATACTGTCCAACCAGTAAAACATGTCCTGTTCTGTAGACATGGTCCTTATTTATTTATTTTATACTGTCCAACCAGTAAAACATGTCCTGTTCTGTAGACATGGTCCTTATTTATTTATTTTATACTGTCCAACCAGTAAAACATGTCCTGTTCTGTAGACATGGTCCTTATTTATTTATTTTATACTGTCCAACCAGTAAAACATGTCCTGTTCTGTAGACATGGTCCTTATTTATTTTATACTGTCCAACCAGTAAAACATGTCCTGTTCTGTAGACATGGTACTGTCCAACCAGTAAAACATGGTTCTGTAGACATGGTTTATTTATTTATTTTATACTGTCCAACCAGTAAAACATGTCCTGTTCTGTAGACATGGTCCTTATTTATTTATTTTATACTGTCCAACCAGTAAAACATGTCCTGTTCTGTAGACATGGTCCTTATTTATTTATTTTATACTGTCCAACCAGTAAAACATGTCCTGTTCTGTAGACATGGTCCTTATTTATTTATTTTATACTGTCCAACCAGTAAAACATGTCCTGTCCTTATTTCTGTCCAACCAGTAAAACATGGTCCTTAGACATGGTTTATTTTTATTTTATACTGTCCAACCAGTAAAACATGTCCTGTTCTGTAGACATGGTCCTTATTTATTTATTTTATACTGTCCAACCAGTAAAACATGTCCTGTTCTGTAGACATGGTCCTTATTTATTTATTTTATACTGTCCAACCAGTAAAACATGTCCTGTTCTGTAGACATGGTCCTTATTTATTTATTTTATACTGTCCAACCAGTAAAACATGTCCTGTTCTGTAGACATGGTCCTTATTTATTTATTTTATACTGTCCAACCAGTAAAACATGTCCTGTTCTGTAGACATGTCCTTATTTATTTATTTTATACTGACAAGTAAAACGGTCCTGTTCTGTAGACATGGTCCTTATTTATTTATTTTTACTGTCCAACCAGTAAAACATTTTGTACATGGTTTAATTTATTTTATACATTGTCCAACCAGTAAAACATGTCCTGTTCTGTAGACATGGTCCTTATTTATTTATTTTATACTGTCATGTCCTGTTCTGTAGACATGGTCCTTATTTATTTATTTTATACTGTCCAACCAGTAAAACATGTCCTGTTCTGTAGACACGGTCCTTATGCATTTTCTTGTAACTTTTGTAATTTTAATACATTTAAAATATCGAAATTAATATTGATATTGCAATATTCATAATCAATATCGCAATATCACATTTTGTCAATATCGTGCAACATTATACGGAACTACTATTCAATATGAGATGGATGTGAGACTTATTTACATACCAAAAAGTGTGTGTGTGTGTGTGTGTTCCTTGTGATATCCCCTGGGAGCAGAGTGTGTAGGGGAGGGAAAATCAGATGATGAGACAGAATCAACACTCCTGTCCATGAAACACCTCAGGAGGCCAGGAGTCACATCAGTTGTTGATCTACATTCAAATAAACACAAGTGCTTCTTTTTAATCTTCATCAAGCGCCAGATGTATGTAGTTTAACCACATCAGCACAATCAAACATGGCATGTGATTAGTCAGTCACAGGCAGGACTGGGTATTAGATTGACTCACAGATACAAAGTTTTAGACAAAATAAGAGAAAAGCTTACAAGTTAAGGACGTTGTTTGCCATAGCTGTTGATCAAATATCCTGTCTACATGTCTACTTGTTTCTCTTTACTGGTGCAGTTCTCCTGTTTGGCATGAGCCATCATGATTTTCACCACTGTCCTTTTTGCATAATTTTGCAGTGTTTATGACTGATGCACCAGAAACTACTGCAAATTACATTTTAGCAGTGCAGTATGTGTCATCTTTAATGGAGATCTGACAGATCTTTCAGTTATGAGTCAACATATAGACAAAGAGGCCAGACAGTCATTGCCTGAGTTGTGCACCAAGCACAAACATGTATGTATGTTGACTTTTTAAATATAATTCCATTTGTGTGTGTGTGTGTGTATATGTGTGTGTGTGTGTGTGTGTGTGTGTGTGTGTGTTTGTTTGTGTCTTGGGGAGCTTGCGGGCTGCTCTTTTCTCACTGCTATGTTTAGTGAAATACTGTTCTCTGCTGCTTTCCACCAGAGTGTCAAAACCCCCCGCACTCACAATTGAGTGTGCAACACACACACACACACACACACACACACATTAGTATATATGCACTAACACTTTAATACATGGATACATTAAGTCTAAAATATATTTATGTATTTTTACAGTGCAATTAGACAAAATAACTACATGGCATGGTGACATTTAAATAGAAGATCACAGTAACGCATCAGACAAACGCCTTCAAAATAATACTCCTTAAAGACCAACTGAACAAAAATAAATACACTTTCTACTGATCTTCTGATCCAATAGACCAAAGAATCAACAGGTTTCCCTTTAACTCTACAAAGACTCGTGATGATTGGTCTGTACAGGTCACATGATCTGTCATTCCAGAGCTAGGGCCTTGCAACTAAAGTTTCAGAGCACTTAATTCATTTTAACCTAAGTAAATATGTATTAGATCATCAGCATGAGGTTTATATATATATATATATATATATATATATATATATAACGTTTCACTATCTCCCGCAAGAGTCTGATAAGGATTTAAATTTCAGCTGACAAGAAATCCATTTGTATTATTTCTTCTATAATCTTCTAATATCTTCTCCTCCAATGTTGATCTGAAACAGTCAGGATTGTGTTTTATAGCCAGCCTGCTATATGGGAAAGGAGCAAGGGAGACATGGGATCAAATATAGGCTGCGTCAAATATAAAGAGAGCCAACACACCTAAATTCCCCCACACACGTGCACAAACAGATTGTTTACTCACTGGATCAGCGGCCGTTTCAGAATCAACGCTTAAAGTTGGCTGCTCCATGAAGGTAGAGAGTAATCCTCAGCGCTGCATGTGAGAGCTTCCTTCAGTACACATTGTCATTAACTGTTGAATGTGTGTGTGTGTGTGTGTGTGTGTATGTATGTGTGCGTTAGAGAGATGAAGCGGCAAATCTTGATGGCTTTCAAATGTCCAAACCGCTACAGAATGTCGCTACATTCCCCTTTCCTCTCGCGCTCTCTCTCTCTCTCTCTCTCTCTCTCTCTCTCTCTGTCATCCCCCCTCCTCCCTCTCTATCTTCTCCCTCGCCCTGCCTCTCTGCTTTCCCCCTCCTCGTTCTTTGCTTTTCCACCCATCCTCGTATAATTTCTATTCCACCCACACTGCTGTGGGCTGAGAGACACCCACATACACACACTCAAGACAAATGCGGAGGCACGGATGAAGAGGGAGACCCCCTTGCCATTAAGAAACACCCACCCACACAGAAAATCCGCACTGAGTTGAATGTGTTACCCTCAGTGCTCTTCTGTCATCTGCTTAGTATGCCCCATGCATGCAGAATACACTGACATCCATAATGGGTGGAGAGAAAGAGGGGCGGGGGGCAAAACATGGAGAAATGGATGCATGGAGTGTCATGCAATGATTTATTGATTTATTCTGTAGGATTAAGAGCAGACTGAAGGACAGAGAATGAGATATGTAAAACAACACAGGGAGATCATGCAGTTGATTGATATCCGGAGCAGTGATAAGGCTGTGTACAACTGAACTAAGGAGTAGCTGCATTCCTCAACATGCCTTGACACAGTGGAGGTACTCACCCCCTCCCACACACACCCCTCCTACTCATCCTCCAATAGGCCCAAGGGTGAGGACAGCGGGTGAAGCACCAACTCACTCAAACTCAGCACTGATGAATAACCAAGAGTGTTATACAGACAGTAGACAACCACGTTCAATGCCATCCCGGAGGAAAACAATGTTTGCCACAGTTTGGATCAGAATGTCACTTTGAAATAACTTTGGAAAGTGTTTTAAAGTAATCTCATAAAAGGTATACAGCTCCTGTTTTCACATAACAATGCAGGACCTCTGGACAACTACTAGACAAAGTTCATTCATGCCTCAATATCACTTATTCCAGTCCCCGCTTTTCGTGGAACAGGAGCCTATCCCAGCACTATATTTACACTAGTTTCCAACATTGATATAGTCTGTGTGTAGAAAGCATGTCAGACAGGGTATAAAAGTGTGATGGATTATTATTTTAAACGGGAACTCCACTACATTTACAAATTAAGATTAGTTATTTGTGATGTGCAACTATGAGAGAACCCTGAGAAAAAAACCCTGATGATGTAATCACCTTTACTACACAAAATCCTGTCAGGGTTAGTGTTTAATCTGTGACTTATTATTATTAATCACTAATTACCAATAAGTTTTATTCAGATTTAATTATGTTGACAAGAAAACTAACCCAAGGCCAACTTGCTAGCTTTTTTTGAGCTTTTAACCACAACATCTACATCCAATGGAGTTTGCTGAGCAACTGAGCCAGTGTACCATAAGACTCCCATAATGTAAAAAGTGAGATTTTCATGTCTTTTTTTAAGTTATAAAGCAGGTTGAGGTGCTATATAAATACTGTGAAAGTATTCACCGTATGGTTATGATGTCAGCTTTACTATGCCGAGTGCTCAGATGCTGAAGACCCGGAAACATTGACCAATCAGAGCAGACTGGGCTTTTTTGGGAGGGCTTAAATTGACAGGCTCTAAAACGGAGAGTTGCAGAGAACACAGGTATGTTCAGACAGACAGTATGAGAAAAAGAAGTTGTTGTTTTTTTAGCATTTAAAGTCTGTTTTAAAACAATACTCACATGTTATACATATGTACATTAAAACAACATTTTGGTTGCTGTCTAGTGATTATTCCCAATGTCCATAGTGTCCACAAAAAGAAGTTAGTGATGGAGTCCTAGTTCTGTACAACAATGCACTCCAAAGGTTAACCAAAGTTAATGTTGGGCTTAAGCAGTCACAGTTGGTCAAATCAAGTGGATAAATCATGTTAACTTAAATGCCAGTGATCTTTCAAAACATATCCAATCAATATTATATTAGTCTTATATTTTAAAATAAGTGTAAAAGGCTTTTCTCCTGCATTACTTTACTTGTTCTTGTAAGTCATGTAATAAGGTTTTGGCACTGAGCTTGAGAGAACTCAGCAGTGTGTGCTGCACAAACCACTTAATTATGTGTGGACAGTCCATAAGTGGCTACAGTTGACACCTTTTTAACTGTTACTTTGTTATAAAGCATTAAATTGGATGCCTGGACACAACATATGGAGAACACTGCCTGTACTGTTAACCAACACTCCAGTAGAAAGGAAATTTCATCTTCTTATGTTGCCGCTCACTTAGGAAACAGCAGCAATCAGTGTGTTGTATGCATTGTTTAGCACTAACGGTATATTTGTGCACTCAACCTCTGAATGATTATCTGTGCCTGTTTTTCATTTGGCAGCCTTTTTTAGTAAACAACTTATACATTGGTGCTGTCAAATAATGCTACGGAAGTATTTAACAGTAACAGTGTCTCAACCTGCATGCATATCGGCACTAAAAAATGATAAAATGATCAAAAATGATCGCAAATCCAGGCACACACAGCTGACAGGTACAGTCTGACTTGCTTCCCTTCACTGCTGTCACTGCCACTGTGTGTGTCTGTGTGTATGTGTATGTGTGTGCATGCATGCAAATATAGTGCAATCATGCTTTTGTGCATTGATGTGTTTGTGTGGGATTGACTAAGGTTGCAATTTGTTTCTGTTTGTGCGTGCGTGCGTGTGTGTGTGCGTGTGTGTGTGTGTGTGTGTGTGTGTGTGTGTGTGTGTGTCTATATACTCCATGCTTTTGTGTTGAGGCCTCACTAACGAGTGGAATGTCAGCTTGTTGCTCATCAGAGCTCATTAGAATTGCAGGCTAACACTTGTCGAACCTCATAACCCCCACCACTATCCCTACACACAGACACACACACAGACACACACAGACACACACACAGACACACACACACACACACACACACACACACACACACACACACCAATCTCTCTCTCTCTCATCAGCCCCCTTATAACACAAAGCCCTCTCTGTTTGTGGACATTACCGCATAAGCAGCAAGAGAAAAAGGCTCAACAGCCGAGACGAGAATGACGAGAAATAGGTAGAATAGGGGGGGAAAGAAAAGAAGACAGAGACCCTGCCATGGAATGGTCTGGCAATGCCACAGAGAAAAAAATTGACCCCCATATGAAACACACACAGTTATGGAAAATTCAAATGTCTGCAAAGATGCATTGAAGCTTCTGATGTCGCACCCTGATGATGAATCATTTTTGTTGTTTGTCATGATTAAACTGAAAATGAATATAAAAAATATACGTCATATAATTAGTTCTGTAGGGTAAGTTAACATTTGGACTGACAGTACAACATGGACATTAGCACAGCCGAGTACAAAGTGATATCTCTTTCCAAAAACATTAGGAATAGAAAGTACATATAGTTTGAAATGAAGCTAAACAAAAATGAGAATTTAAAAAGCGCAAAGTAATCTGCATATTGATTTTCTTTTTAAGGAATTTGACTCAATCAGAAGAATTTTTTTCATAAAAACTATACCCAGTAGCTTTAACTGTAATTAAAATAGTTTTGGGAGACATCTCCAGTTTGAATACAGCTAAGAATTTCTGTAGCATGTAATTCCCAGTTTTGCCCCGTTTCTCCGCATACTTCCTGTCTCTCTCTACTGTGCTGTCCAATAAAGGAAAAATGCTAAAAAATGTATACTTGTAAAAAATTCACTACTGAAGCGACAGTGTGGTATGTGTTTATCTGCTCTCATGGTGCTTCAGGAGCCACTAAACGGCGGAAACATTTAGCTTCCTTCTGATCTCTATCTTAGGACAAAAACAGTTATGAATTGTGCTCCCAGACAGCAGGACTCTGCAAAAATAGCTGCTGGAAACAAAATTTCATGTGAATATAATCTTGTGCAAACCTAGGCCTTGTCTCAAGGGCATTACAGTGGTAGCCATAATAGTAGTCTATTGTATCATTCCTGCCCGAGTACTACAGCAGCCACTGCAGACTCTCTTTATACAGTGTTGTACAGTCATACTAAATGGGCAAATTGTTATTGCAAAACCCATGGCTGTCAAATGACTTGATACCAGGTTATTTCTTACAGCTAAAAGAAGAGCATAAGTATAATTTGTGTCTACATGTCACAGCCATACTTCCCCCAGTCAGCAGAATAAACAATACTTCTACACCAATAATATATGGCTGAATATCAAAAGGTAACCTAAGTTAATGTTGAGAAACTTCCTGCATTCAAAGCTGAACTGCAGTGTTAATCTAAATCCATAAATACCAGTCTGCAAATGTATATTGGCTCTTTCTATATCCTGGCTTTCTATTCATGACTGTGTGTATGTTGCCATGGTGACGTGAGAAGAGGGCTTGACGTGTCACATGAGGATGCATGATGCGCATGAGCTGCTATTATTAGAGATGGATGGTGCACCTGTGGCTCAAATGTGACTTTAACACAATGGTCAGACTCAGCTTGAGCACTGCACTAACACTCAACATTTTGTTGGCAGATGTTCTGTAAAGTACTGTATATGTGTGTGTGCATGCAAATGCTCCTACCTCCAGGTCATCCAAAGAACGTGCGAGGCTGAGACGTTTGGAGCGTCCAAAGGAGCGTCTGGTTGAGGAGCGCTGGCGGATAGGAGGGAAGCCCATGGTCATGCCGCGGAACCGACCACCCTGAGGAGAGAAGAAATACACATGTTCAGTTCATGTGCTATTTGAAAGAGTCCATACAGGTAGAGGTGGCAGTAGCCTAAAAGTCAGAGAAGCATGTTGAGATGAGGTTTTTAGTTCTAATCCCTTAACCAGGAAACAGGGAAAGAGTGGTTGTAGAAAGCTTCCAGGTGTGAATGTGTTAAACTGAAAGAGTCTGAGTCTGAGATATCACGTCTTCTCTCACACTTTCTCTCCTCATATTTTCTATCAGTCTTCACTGGCATTCAATCGCATGACAATAAACAAATAAATATAGGAATTAGAGACTGCCTGATATATCGGCCAATATTAGCTTAAGGCAGATATATCGGTACCTGAGTATATGCTTCTTTTCATTTTTTTATTTATCTCAAACTATCAACAATGTTGCAAGACAAAATAAAATTTTAAAACCAAAAAATTAAACGCAACCAATCAAAAATTTACAAAGCAGGCGAAAGCAAATAGCTTATTTGGTCCTGCCCTTACTTCACAAAATCATACCATCACAAAAAAATAGATATGCAAATACAGCATACAATCTTTCAGGTCTTACAATAAACAATAACTAACAACAATACAACAATAACAATACTGTTAAATTACAATTCCATTCCTGTGTTTAGGTCTATTTTCTTTATTGGACTAGTAATGATTTCTTAAATCTATTTTTGACTGAATGATATCACGGCTCTGTTTGATGTCATTGTTCAGTCCATTCCATAAGTTTACCGATAACTACAAAATTTCAACACAGAAATCTATGATTAAAAGCATCTCCATTGCATAATTTCAGTAAATCGGATTGGTCACAGATTTTACAATCAAGGACTCTTTAACAAAAAAATTGTTCATGTTATGTGTTTATGTAAAAGAAAAAGGTGGTGTATCATTATCAAAATATCAATATTGGTATAAGTACGGACCTCAAACATTCTATAATAGAAAAACATTTTGAAAACGTTTTAATACTAGTTAGGAGTACGGCTGTGTGAAAGAACATCTACTGTATGATAGCTATAAGCCAAGGTCTTTGTTTATTTGTTAATATCTGTCATGTATTAACAGGATGTACTGTCATATTATCCATACAAGTTTTATATCAAAAATTCCCTTTGTATAATAATTTTATAATTGTGCAAGTCTTTGCACTATCCAAACCTAATGATCCAATCAAAACAGGTGTTGATAAATAGCATGTAAATGAACAGTGTGCCACTATTATCTACACCCTACAACCGGTGCCTCTGTGTGTGTGTGTGTGTGTGTGTGTGTGTGTGTGTGTGTGTGTGTGTGTGTTAAACAGAAGCTTATATGAAGACTATTTAAGACGTTGTTTTTTTCCACCTAAATGTTATATTCCACATGTTATGCACAGGCATGTACAGTCCTGTGATTTTTGCTTGCAGTACCAGATAGTACTTTTGTCAACCCCTCAGACACACACACACACGCACACAGACACACAAACGGGATTGACATGACGACAACAAACCTCAACATAGAGCTTTATCTGAGGAGGTAGTATGTTGTGCTCTTGAATTGGATTGCATTATATGGTGCAGGTGGTTTAATTACTGTTATGTTATATAACTTAAGCAGCTACAAGGATTTTTTTTAACTAGTTATGAAACACTCTCAATTTAATGCTGATCCTCTATATGACCTACAGTGCCTTGCGAAAGTATTCGGCCCCCTTGAAGTTTTCAACCTTTTGACACATTTCAGGCTTCAAACATAAAGATATACAATTTTTATTTTTTGTGAAGAATCACCAACAAGTGGGACACAATTGTGAAGTGGAACGAAATCTATTGGATATTAATAATAAAAAACTGAAAAGTGGTGCGTGCAAAATTATTCGGCCCCTTTACTTTCAGTGCAGCAAACTCACTCCAGAAGTTCAGCGAGGATCTCTGAATGATCCAATGTTGTCCTAAATGACTGATGGTGATAAATAGAATCCACCTGTGTGTGATCAAGTCTCTGTATAAATGCACCTGCTCTGTGATAGTCTCAGGGTTCTGTTGAAAGCGCAGAGAGCATCATGAAGACCAAGGAACACACCAGGCAGGTCCGTAATACTGTTGTGGAGAAGTTTAAAGCCAGATTTGGATACAAAAAGATTTCCCAAGCTTTAAACATCCCAAGGAGCACTGTGCAAGCAATCATTTTGAAATGGAAGGAGTATCAGACCACTGCTAATCTACCAAGACCTGGCCGTCCCTCTAAACTTTCAGCTCAGACAAGGAGAAGACTGATCAGAGATGCAGCCAAGAGGCCCATGATCACTCTGGATGAACTGCAGAGAACTACAGCTGAGGTGGGAGAGTCTGTCCATAGGACAACAATCAGTCGTACACTGCACAAATCTGGCCTTTATGGAAGAGTGGCAAGATGAAAGCCATTTCTCAAAGATATCCATAAAAAGTCTTGTCTAAAGTTTGCCACAAGCCACCTGGGAGACACACCAAACACGTGGAAGAAGGTGCTCTGGTCAGATGAAACCAAAATCAAACTTTTTGGCCACAATGCAAAACGATATGTTTGGCGTAAAAGCAACACAGCTCATCACCCTCAACACACCATCCCCACTGTCAAACATGGTGGTGGCAGCATCATGGTTTGGGCCTGCTTTTCTTCAGCAGGGACAGGGAAGATGGTTAAAATTGAGGGCAAGATGGATGCAGCCAAATACAGGACCATTCTGGATGAAAACCTGTTGGAGTCTGCAAAAGACCTGAAACTGGGACAGAGATTTATCTTCCAACAAGACAATGATCCCAAACATACAGCAAAATCTACAAAGGAATGGTTCACAAATAAACATATCCAGGTGTTAGAATGGCCAAGTCAAAGATTTTGTTCCACTTGTTGGTGATTCTTCACAAAAAATTTAAATTTTATATCTTTATGTTTGAAGCCTGAAATGTGTCAAAAGGTTGAAAACTTCAAGGGGGCCGAATACTTTCGCAAGGCACAGTACATGAGCAAACGAGACCATCAATGATGATTGGCTATTTCTTCATAATTTAGTTATTGTTAATGACTCTTGTTGGGTCCGATTCAGACGGGAACAGCCTATGTTTACATTTTGTAAACACATCCTAAGCAAAGATCACAGTGAGTTATACGTTAGCCAGTTAAAAGGAAGCATGAGGAGATTCTTTTTGTACGAGAATTTAATTTTGTCTTTCCCACTTTTGTCCACAGAGGCCACCAAAGTTTCTGTAGATGCTTTAATGTACCTGAATTTAATAATAATAATAATATACAAAGAATATTCAAAATGGCACAGCAATTTCTTAAGGACTACCATAGTGGAAACCCACTAACTGGAATGAAGTTAACTGGCCATCTGTTACATGATGCCATAAACTGCTGCCTAAAATGAGCGCATGAGAAAATGAGTCATTGGGTCATCAATATTTATTGTCCAAAGCCATCTGACAATGATGTAACCACACTCAGTAGTGCTGTAAACTTTGGAGTTGCCTTCACAAGTCTACAATTAGCCTTTTAACAACTGTTTTCCTTTCATCTTTAGAGAACAACCAAAATATTCTTCTCTCAAAAATGGCATACTGTGGACGAGAGCGTATGTCAGTGGACCCAAGTTGACTAATGAGTAACTAATGCATGCTGACAGGCTCCAGAGGCCATACTGTGACACATGTTGAATCAGACTGGCTCATTAGAAGCAGGTCTTGTCAGCGTTTCATTAGAAGATGACCAGTGGTGTTGCCTAGAAACTAAGGCAACCCTGCTTCTGTGTGTGTGTGTGTGTGTGTGTCATATAACAGTCACAGATTTGAACACTCAATCCATAAATGGATATATGGACACAAATATGCTTACTGTCCTCTGTTTAACTTGGTCAGTTTAAAACAAGTGTTATTTTTAAAGGCAATGAAGTAGAATGTAAACAAACTTTTATAAGAGAAGCTGAGATTTGGATTAAAACAGGACATGATAGTGGATCTGACTTAGTGGTTGTTTTGGGTGTGGCTGCACAAGCGCGTCAACAGAAAAACATCTGAAAGATTCAATTTTAGTGGAAAACTCACAGCTCTTATCTGTGGAGATGATCTGGTCCCCCAGTCTCCCTCCCATAACCACACACGCACACACACACGCACACACACACACACACACACACGCAAAGACTTTAATTCCACAATTTTCAAATTTTAGATTTCTGAGATCAAAAACATGTGTGCGTTCTCTGGATAGATGAACTTTAGGTACCAAGGGACCTTTAAAATGTATGTATACATTTCCTAATAAAAATCTAAATTACTTTCCCATGGACAGCCGTGAGAGTGCAGGAGTATAGATGGATAGTGGAACAGTGCCACCATGTGGCAAACACTAGAAATCTGTTAAGCATAATGAACAATCCACTGCTTTACCTATTACTAGTACAGTGCCCGTTCAAAGCCTGTGGTATTGCTGCTTGAAGCTTTCTCCAGAACCATTGTGCCCCAAAAATACTTACAGAAGGACCCCAAAGCACTTAGCAACCACACAGTATAGTCTGCTACTGACTTACTGTGTACCCCTACTTCAGAGAAAAACATTGTACTACCACATTTACCTGACAGACGTGGCAGATTCAGAGTTTAATGTGGAGCAGAGGTGTTAAAAGTATTCACATTCATTACTCAGCTACAAGTATAGATACTAGGGTTTAAAAAGACTTCAGTAGAAGTTGAAGTATCAACTCAAGCTTTTTACTCAAGTAAAAGCGTAAAAGTAATGTAAGGGGGAAAAAATGCCATTAAGAACAAAAGCTTAGCACTACCCCATCTCCCCCAAAGGCCATAATGACGTTAACGCCATATTGAAATGTTAATGTAATGCATTTTTTCGCATTGAAAATGAACACATTTAATACAAGAACTACATATGTGTACTACTGAACATTTACATGTGTATAAGGGAGCGGAAGATATCATGACTAGTTGCCTAATAAGTATTGTAATGGTGCAAAACATCACGCTTCAGAGACATGTTATCAATGGCCTTTATTGGAACGTAAATGTACATCCACGTTTAGCTTCAGGAATCTGTGAGGGCAACGGATTCACTCTATCCGGATGGCGCCATTTATCTGGATAGGTCATTTTTTTTGAACGGTAATGGGAGTAACAAGGCTATTTTCAAAATCTAAGGAGTAGAAAGCACAGATAATTGCATGCAAATGTAACAGAAGAAGTAAAGTAAGAATTAAAAAGTGAGCATAGAGGGTGAGTCTAAGTGAGAAGGAAGAAGTGGTGAATTTACAGCTTAAAGCAACTTAATACAGTATAGGGTCTATACGATCTAGTGTCAGCAAGTGTCAGTGTGCGTTTTGATTGAGTTTCCTCTAAGTGCAATGATCCAAGAGAATTTAAGTTGGGCTTTTATTGTGAAGGGTAGAAATCGTTTTTTTTTTAGTTTCTTTACAGTTTAATATCAAACTCTGTCCAAACTGCTCCAAATCCCAAGTTTATTGGGGAACCAGGAAACCAAGTGTGAAGTAGATTACATGAACGATTCATGAGATATCTCAAAGACAGAACACACACACACACACACACACACACACACACTAGACTGATACAAGTGTAACAAGTCAGTTCTAATACTCATAGTAGTATTGCTTATGAAAACAGGGACTACTGCATCCGATACAGCAAAGCTACAGTGCGCATACTGTTAGCATATTCCGCATTGTAGTTTGACTACCGGTAATCATGGCTTACCATGACAGCCACAGCCTCCAAAGTTCAGTGTCTCCAGTCAGAGGACATTGTTCAGAGGGGTTAACATCCACCTTCCTGTCACGATTGGCCTCTACCCTGGCCTTGTAAACACTTCCTCTGATTGTCCCCTGGGGGTCACTGGGACCCTGTCCACAAGAAGTTTTAGTGGGGAGAAAGAAAAACCAGCCTTCTTCCTGTAACTATCAAGGAAACAAGAGTCTATCCCCAATATCGGTTCTGATTTGTAAATTTGGACAATGAAACTAAATACTAAATACCGTAATACTTCTTCAACTTAAGACGGGCTGCAGGCTGCAGTGAGGTTAATGCAGAAGGAATCCAGACAGGATGGATATATCGTTCACTCTATGTCTGTATCTCTTCCTCTCTATTGTCTGGAAACAATAAACAGCCAGTCAATAATGTTCTTTATCTCAATGCAAAAGGACATTTCTTCTCATAAAAGTAATGCAGTCAGTGTATTCAACTGTAGATGAATCTTAATTGGAATAGTTTTTATTTACCGTTTGTCACACTACTAATGTAACCATGTGGTTTGGATCTCTTTAATATTCATATGTAAGTAAACAAATGCTTTAACTAATATGTTTACTTTATTAAAACTAGTCTGACGCGTGTCTGCTGTTCAGTCTCATTACAGTGGGAAACAGGTGGTTTTCAGGTAAGGCAGGTGCCTGGCTCGTGCATAATACATGATCTGATACTGGAGCAGTGGGGATAAATAACTTATCAATCCACCTGTACTAAGTCTGACAAGAGAGCCAATGGGGTGCTCAAATTATATAATATAGTACAGGGATGTTTGATGGCGTGAACTGTGTTCATCGCAACTTTAAAAACCACTGAGTAAGAGACAAACTTTATTCAAGGGCCGAATGAGTTAAATGCTAGGCCTTGAAAAGGAGAAGGTGAGAATGCAACAGAGAGCAGCGGGAGCAGTGGGACGAACACAGATGGATTTATAGCCTCAATAAACCGTAGTCTTGGACACACTCTAGTCAGACTAAATTTCCACAGCAGGGGTGTGAGATGGGGGATGCTACCTGCTGCCCGGGCTTCTCATCTCTCAGCCAGTTTTAACACAACTCTTCCAAAAGTCCACAGCCCACAAACTGGCACAGCATAGCACATACTGAATGCAGGATTGTAGAAAGACTGACCATCTATTGGGCTGAACATTTGGAATAAAAATGAATAAATGATGTGATCACTGAGTGAAAATGAAGGGCATAACCATTTAGAATGTGGTGCTAACGATCACAACATACCTTTTTCTCTCCCTCCTTTGTATTCCCTCGTTTCTTCTCTCTTTCACCTCTCTCTGCTCCGGCTCTCTCCCTGTCTCCAGCACCAAATAGCTTCTTAGCCCACTCATCTTTCTGAACAGCCAGCCGGTGGGTGTGGGAGTGGGAATGTGAAGGAGGAGGAGGTTGGCTCCCTCCAGGTGGTGGCAGGTGATCTCTAGGGGCCAGTGGGGCCCGATAGCGGTCGGCCGGGATCTTATTCATGGGTGGTGGCAGGGTGCTGCAGTTAGCCGATGACCATCCGTCGGTGGATTCGGCGTAGGACTCCTGATCGCTGCTCAGACCCTGGAGGTGGCAGTGATGGTGCTGCTGACGCCAGTCTCTCAGCACATGGACTGGCAGCCACCGCTGCGGCTCCACCCCTCCTCCTACTCCTCCACCTCCTCTCTTATCTCCTCCCCCCACAGCTCCTCCCAGCCTCCCTGGTGAGTAGTGGTGTGGGTGGACTCCTCGAGAGTGCCTGCCCGGTACATCGGGGTGAGCCAAAGGGAGAGGGTGAGGAAGGTCAGCCAGGTGTGGCTCGTGACGGTAGTGGCCATTTCTCAGAGCTGGTGGAGGAGGAGGGGGAGGAGGTGGGTGAGGGGCTGCGGCTCCTAGGGTGGGGCTCCAGGCTTGCTGGGATGAAGGTGGGCTGTCCCAATGGCGTGGCCCTGAGATATGGCTGTGGTTAGGAGGACCTCCAAGGTCTACTAAAAGCACTCTGTTGCTCTTTTCTTCTGGTAAAAAGTTGCCAATCCCGCTGTCACTGTTGCTGCTGGTGCTGTGGTTCTGCTGGGCGTCGTTGTCTGGATCGTGGAAGGCCCGGGCCCGGACCCCCTCTATGTTGTCCCCCATGTCCCGGTAGAGGACAGAGACAAACTGCAGGAGAGGCTGAGAACTAGGCGGGAATTCCAGGCAGCCTCCTGTGTCTGGGTCGGGGGTGCACTCAAAGCCAAACCTCCTCGCGACACCTAAATGGACCTTAGGAAACAACATTCACCACGAGAGTATCAGTCGATGGGTAGACATTTCTACAAAGAATCATATAGGAAAATGTTTGACTTGTTGTGAGACTAGGTGTTTCTAATTAAATACAATGTAGCTGTTAGTACATGTCTGGCTGACTAGCATCACTGGCACTAGATTAAATCAATTGTTTGTAGGTTTTCTGTAAAACAAAAAGGAATTGGCAATAACACTGGGTATCAAACTTTATTTCTTATTCTTTGATCACATACTTCCTCATTTAAATCATCATTTGTTTTATTTTAGACTGCATTTATTTAAGCATCATTAACAGCTGCTTTGTGTAAAGACAAAATGTACCTCTGCTGCATTTGGGAAGTTTAGCTTTGTTTGTTAAATAGAAAAAAGGGATATTCATATTCCACTATAAGAGGTAATTTAAAAAAAGTGTCCGTACCAAAAGCTACGGTATTGAATTGGCAATGCTACAAAAAAAAAAAGTAAAACACGCTTTTTCTAGTATATCTGCACTGACGAAGACCTTGTGAGGTTGAAACCGGTCACTATTTATACCAACACTAAATTGAGTTATCTCCTCTTCAGTGGGATTTGTAACCTCTTAATGTATTAATGTATCTCATCACTGTCTCTGTAGTCACACCTGGTGCTGACAGAGGTCTGGGTCCACGATGAACACGTGACAGGAAGTCCTCAAACTGCCCTCTTCATCTCGTCCGTTGCTGAAGTGACAATCTTCGTGGTCGTCAGTGGCCTGCATCGTGACCAGTCCGAAGAATCGACGGTCATCGGGACAACAGGCGCTGAAGGCTAGTTTTTCTGCTGGATAGGTGGCCAGGACCTGACCTCTGTCACTGCACAGACGCACGCTGTCGTGCATGACCTGGATGGATATAGTTAATACACTTCACACAACGATACCAGGGAAAATAATGAGACAATCACAGTTAACACCAGACATCATTCAAAAAAACATGACTGACGTTTCAGGTTGAAACACTGTGTTTATACTGCTGACATAAAGTAATGCTGTTAATTAAGTTCCTGTTTTCCAGCACTTTAAGTGTAAGTGAGTATGCTGAAATCTTTTTTTAACTTATTTTAGGCCTTGTAATTAACAAGACAAAGTGGAGAGGCTTTCAAACCCATTGCAGTTTAGGTTAAGCTACAGTCATTATTTTATAAATGTTATTTTTCATTTAATCAAAAATGTATAGCTAACAGCTAAGCTAAGTTATTATCATCATATGGTGACAAACAAAACAACAAAATATTCAACTGCACCTTCATAAGAACCAGTGAATGGATCTTTTGCTCGGCCCGGAGACGCCTCATGCTGCATCTGATGGCTTGCAGGCTGTCACTCTCTAAGCTTGACCCAATGGAGGCCAGCTCAATGGAGCCCAGATATCCAACAATCATGCCCACATTGAGGATGCCCTCGCTGGGCTCTAGGCCCAAGTCACCCCCATCTCCTACATCCAAGTCTTGCTCTTCATGGTGTTGAAGGTGGAGATGATGGAAGTCTGCGTCCAGAAAGACTGAGTCGTCGTTCAGAACTTGGGCCATCTCCTCCTCAGAGAGGAGGTTGGGGTTGCTCTGGGAACGGGAGGAGTTCCCATATGCAGGGAACTCTGGATCAGACAGTGGACGTGGCTTTGATGATGAGCTGGCCCCAGGTCTGTCCTTGTCTGAGCTGCTGGAAGACTGGCTTGAGTTCTCAAAGATCATGTTAAAAATTCCTCCAGACTGCAGCTCTGCCACAACCTTCTCTGCCCTGTTGATGCCCAGCTGCTTTGAATCCAGTTTGGGTTTGTACCACCCCCCACGGGTTCCAGCGCAGCCTGACCTGCTGTTATTGTTGTTGTTAACACTGTTGTCATAAAAACCATCCAACTCATCATCACTTGAGCATGAGTCGGGGTATGATGCTGCCATTGTGTTGCTGCTATGGTGACGACTTCCAGTAGTGCGCTGGTGGTGATGGTGCCGCCTCTGACGTTCTCCCTCGATGATGACCAGTTTCAAGACACCAGAGCAGCGCCCAATCAGTTTGACTACATCTTCATGTGATGCCTTGGAGACATTGATGTCATTGACGGAGAGGATGTGGTCTCCTGAACGCAAACCTACATAGTCTGCAGGGCTCCCTTTCAGGATGCAGCTAAGGACACATGGACTTTGGCCTGACAGTGTAAAGCCATACCCTGTTCTTCCTCTCGCCACCTCCACAGCCCGTATACGACCCTGCTGGATAGAGGAGGAGGGTGGTGTAGGCTGGGGCAGTCCACTTCCACCACAAGGGCGTCTTTTGGATGATGCATCCGCTTGACTGAACATTGTCCCAAGCTCTCCTCACGCAGTAACGCAGGGCATAGCCAACGTCTGTCTTCTTGTCAAACCTATCTGCTGTCAAGCTGCTACGAAAAAATGAGTAGCAGTTCAAAATGCAGCAGAGGGGTGAAAGATTGCCCTCAGTTCTGGCACAGCCTTGCTATAGTAGCATTCCCATCCTAGTGTCACTCTGTCTCCCAATTCACCTGCAGTATAACACAACATAACCAGGTCAGTCATGAGAGCCTTTACCATCCCTATCATGCTTTTGCTGTCTCTACCTGGGTCTCTATGACACTTCTTTTCCACACACATATTTGCTGTCTGGTCTATTTGGCAGCATGTGAGCTCAATGTAGTTATAAAACCATCCAAAATGTCAAAGTAACGCATTATACTGTCATTAACGGCAACACTGTTAATATCGCATGTTAAGGGGAAGGGACTGTACACACAGCCACACCTGTGCAGGGTGGAGTCAGTGCAGCTCTGTCCAATGGGAAATATGTCTTCAAACCAGAGGCGTTCTCACACCTGTTGGCATGCAGGTAAAGTTAGACAGACCCAGCCTAGAACAAGTTAGTGCAACCTCTAAATTCGCGTTTCTCGTTTTAGCAAAACAATATTTGTACATAAATAGTCTAAGACATTCACTGAAAACTGTAAAGAAAACGTTAACGTAAGTAATTAGTTGACGCGGTAACGTTACCGTTAGCTTAGTTAGCTGCACAGTCTAGTAGTGAAGCTAGCTACATGTTAGCACTGGTTTCAATACTCTCTTTTGAAAGAAATAGACCACTATGTGTTTGTCACTTAACACTCAGAAGTGCATGCTTTTCCTCTGTCAATTCATGAAAGTTACAAAAAAACTTCCTTGCCGTTCCTTTGCTGGTTCTAAAGTGCACCCACCCGTGCTTAAACTATAGTCCCGCCCCCTGATTTCCAGTTCTTTGGAATGTCGGTCTGTTACTATGGTAATGGCGGTGTACACAGACTTTTAGATCCCGTCATTGGTTTTCCGAGTTGTCAGTCAGACAGCGAACAGTTAGGTGGATAAATTGACAAAAGTTAGTTTGAGAATTCACAAATAAAAGTATCAAGAGAAGCATATTCCACAGGTGTCAAAACTTGGCATCACGAGGGCGGCCGTGTGAGTGCTCTGTAATTATCGGGAGCATTATTAAAAATCATGTCTGTATCGATCTGTCTTTTACCACCACGCAGCGAGAAAGCAGAAGACAACAGCTGGCCACAATACGTCTGAGTTGTAAAGCAGGGATAGCTACGTAAAAGGTGGATGCAGGTCTGTTTTTTTAATGTTCCGAGAAAAATGTTCGGTCTAGCGGGTTCACTCAGCGGGAGATGGAAAAACGACTTACTTGTCGGTGTACGAGGGTGATGCTGCTCGGGCAGATTCCATAGTTTGGTAGCTAAGGGTTATTTAGGTAACTCAGGGACGATGGGTAAACAAAAGAAAAGGCTGCACCATCTGGCGAAGTAGCCTTAAGAGGAGGAGGACTGGAGAAGAGGGAGGTGTGTTTAGAGTGGGCAACGGAGGCGGGGTGGTCAGAGGGGGGGGGGGGGGGGGGACCTCAAACAGTGCACATGATGATAAAGAAAATACATTTAAAAGTTGTTTTTTTCAATGCATGAACTATACATGCACATTATATATAATGTATATGTGGAGTTTATCATTATTAACAGTGGTAGCAGTCTGTCTTGTTTTTTGGGGGGTCAAGCTCCTTGAACTTGAAAAGCATCAGCACAATGGAGCAAGAAGACACTTCAAAGTTGTATTCATGCCAATGAATAAAACTGAAGAAAAGCAGCCTGCTGTGTAGCAAAAATCTGGATCTGAGTGCCTATAATGTGCAAATTGTTCTTGGAGTAACTTTCAGCTGATATGAATTGCTGTTTCAAACCAGAAAGAGAGCTCATACGCAGGTGTTGGTTTATGTAAGCTATTCATTGTATTTTTGTATTCATTTATTTATTAGCCAGTTAACATTGTTGTTATATATAGTTACAATTACTATGTTCCGATACCATAGTACCGGTATCGCCTCCGATACTGTCTAAAATGCTGGTATTGGTATCTGGAACATAATAAGCCCTAAAGACAATCTACGTTAAAGTAGTTTATTTATGCTCTTTCCCCGTTATAACTGACTGTCAAACTGCATAATAAAAGAAAGTTCTATGGTATTCATTGTTTGTGTTTGTTCATTTTTCACAAACAGTTTAACCTGAGCCAGACCGACAACAAAGATAGAAATCATACCACATCCATATGGGGACATATACAGTTGTTAAATAATAATAAAATATAAGACCCACTGGTATCGGATCAGTACTCGGTATCAGCCCATACGCAAGTTCAGGTATCAGAATCGGTATCGGGAAGAAAAAGAAATGGTATTGGACCATCTCTAGTTACAATAAGCTCAATTCAGTATTAAAAGATCTAAAACATTGTTTTAAGTCATCACATGACATAAGTTAATTTTCTTTCCAAAATTGTAACCGGTTCAGCTTTATGTGACGTTGACGGTTTTATGTAATATTGTAAAGGCTTAAACTCATACAGATGGCCCGATAATGTTCTTTTCTAAAGTTCAGTCCTAAAAAGTGTTTGTATTGTATGTACAGTGGCCTAATACCTGTGCCATCGTGATTTCAGCTCATGTGCCATCTGTCTGGTAATCCTGTTAATACCTTTTAATCATGAAGCACCCATCTTAATAGGTGCTGTAAAATAAAAGCAACATATGTTTAGTCTATAAAAGAGAATTACAACCTGGCTGAGAAAAGGAAATTATACAAAATGCAATTACTTGATCATATCAGAAGTTAGAGTGAAGGTCTGATAACAGGCTTCAACTGAAATATATGGACCTTTCTTTAAATGAGCACACGTTGGTAAATCACGTTTTCTTTCAGCTTGTCTGGCTAATCTGAGCTGGCAAAAGCTCGTTCTTTCTGACAGAGAGGAAGACGAGAAACCGCATGGCAGAACATTAACGGCTGTATCCTCACAGGTCCACAACGGTTTGTTTGTAACATCTTCATCCGAAAACACATAAAACACCTTCTACTATCAGTTTTCCATCTTAGTGATCAAGCTGTATTTACAACTCTCCTGAAGGAATCATACAATTCACAAACATTCACACAAGTTAAACATCTTTAAATTATTTATTCATTTCTACAACGGACCATATGCAGTGATTACTCTTTAAAATATGAAAAAATGACTGAAATACACAATCTCTTCTTTCTTTTTACAGGCAATTGTATGTATATGTATATATATTATTAAAAAAAAAAAAAAAAAAAAAGAGGCTCTATGGTCCTGTTGGAGGATCCAGACAAGAAACGGTAAAGGGCGAACACAATTTGCAGTCTATACTTCTAATACCACCTTAAGAATCATTGTATGAATGACAGTTGTAAGGGGGGGAGGTGTTATTCTTTAAAAGCCAAACACTAACATGCTAATTGCAAAGACAGCTGGCATTAAGGAGCATGAAAAAGAACTTAGCTGCAAATATACTGTATGTAACCGCAGTAATTCTCAGCTTTTAGACCAAAAACAAGGACTAAATTATCTTCTGAGTTGCTGATTCTTCAAGTGGAAAAAAATAAGTCTCGAGGGAAGGATGTTGAATCAGTTGAACATGAACTTTGTCCATGAAATCCACACCCATCTCTAAAACCACAAAAGATTTCTGGGTAATCGTATTAGCCCCTGCAGGGGTCCTCAGTCAGCCTTTTGCTATTCCTATGCCTGGAACATTCTCTCTTTATCCTGTTTTTGAATTATTTACTTTATCAGAAGTGGGCCAGAATGGTTTTCTGTCATCTATATTTTTCTCACCACACAAATCCAAACTGACTTTGAAGAGGCTGTTGATCTTCCTAGAAAAAACAAAAAATAAAGGACTCTTTTAGGCTTATTTTATCTACTTCAGGGAGGCCTCACAATGGAATGTAATGACAGCTGCTGGGGACTCAGTCATTTATTGTGTGAATACATTATTTTAACATCATCAAAGGAAGCTAGTCTCATTACTCTGGAGGTTGGAAAGTGGCAACATGTGTAGCATACAAATCACTGTTTTTTTATTGGTATGCACTACAGGACTCATTATCAAGAATGCACATATGTTTTTAAGTGCTAGGTGTATTTAATATTCTGCACAGAGACAATGCATGATGAAATATTTGCCAATTGGTTACGGAGACAATATTTAAAGCTCAACAAAAAACACATAACTCCTGTTGTCACGTGGCAGTACTACGCTACACTGCCTCATCTGTTGATTTGTCAAAGCTGCTGTTGGTCGCTAAGGTTACAAGGCTCCCTTTGGATTGTGTTGCATCTCTTCCACACAAACAGTCATGGCAACCATACCCACGGAAATACAGTAATAAGGGCTATGCAAGAAAATAGTAATGCTAAGCATGCTTTCAAGCTTTCAGTGTACAGGACATACATATATTCAGTCTTTTATCTAAGGCAAGTGTATGTACAGAGAAACCCCGCCCAGCACACTCCCAGGCAGCTCAGGTCAAGTCTTCAATAAAATACTATAAGCTTGTAGCTTTCTGCATTCTGTGGTCACTAATTCTTCATTTTCTGATCATGTGTATGTGTGTTATGACATAAAAAGAAAATGGCGTTATGATTCTGTCTTTAAGATCTCTCATCTTAACACAGTTCAGATTTTTATCATGCACTATGGCTTTCATATTACATTACAATTACTTTATTTTTTTCCTTTTACAAGATACAAAGCTAACAATTTAAAGAAGACTACACATTTTACTTCCAGTCTCAACAACAATAGTCACATCTTACATCCTGAGAATTAAAAGAGACAAGACATGGACATGTGGAATCATTCAGGTGCATCGGGAGCATACCAGACTTCAATGTAATTTATAAAAAAATAAAAAGTGACAAATCATAAGAGGAAATGCTTCTCCGCTCCTGGTTTAAAAAATGAAAGTTTGTATTTTTCTTGCTTGACATTTCCTACCTTAATGATTGTTTGTATATGCACCCTTACACAGTTAAAACTATGTATAATTTTGAAAACACAGAATGATTTATTTTTTTAAATAATTTCCAGTTTATACCCGTCTAGTTCTTTGTCCATTCAACATAACATCCAGAATAGGCCACTGCACAGATACCAAAATTGTAGCAACTTGCTTACAAGTAAAAGTTGCCCTTTCTACAGTGATAAATCACAACATTCATCCCCTGCTTCTCATAGTTACTGGGGGGAGACTATGGCTATTAGTGATCATTCTTATACATAAAATATTTACTATTTAACTTCATCATTCGTTAGAGAATGACCACAAGTAACTTAAATATAAAAAAGGTCTTCATATAGAATTATTGAAATCATAAGCAGGCATTTCTGACCCTTTTGTGTCAGCCCATTGTCAGTTAAGCACTGAAAAATAGGTGCATTGAAACTTTAAATATAGTAAATACTTTGTATTTTCTTTTTACTGTATTTTACTTCACTGACATCACAATACTCAAGCAAGTCCTCACAGGAAAATAAATCCAATTTGTGTGTTTGAATAATGCATGATGATGCATGTTCTAATCAAGGTGCTGGGTACAAGGTGTTCAAGGTACTGTCATATGTCTTGAGGAATGGTCTGTGGAGGGGGGGGGGAGGGGACCAGTTTGAAGGCTTTGCAGCCAGTGTCCTTTAAAGAAAAAGGGGCACTTTTCAAACCGTTTTTTTTCCATTTACCATTTGTCCTAAAACTGATTTGGATTCAGATCTCCCCTTTGGTTTTCTTTAGCTTGCTCCATTGAATCCATCAAGATGCCTTCATTTATTCTACTCATTTCACATCGGTGTACAGGAGGGAAAGGGATGAGGCTGCAGTAGATTTTTCTAATGAAACAGTCTGTTCTTCCCCTCCGTCATAACTCAAGGGGGAGCTGTATATGGAGATCTAATTTCTCGCCCTACCACATTTCTCTCTAATCTACTTTTCTCCCCGGGCTTCACTCCCCCCGGCCTGTCTTTGTGCCTTCATGTCTATCTTAGCCTGTTGCCCTCAGAGTGATGTATCCTGGTGGATTGACTGCAGACAGCCCAGGAGCCGGTAATAAGGGCTGCCTGGTGAGGCCACAGTCTCAAAGACGGACTGGAAGGCCCTGCGGTCCAGCTCCTCGTCAATCTGGTGCCGGTAGAAGTCCATGGCCACCAGACAGAACAGGTTGACGTCCACCACCTCACTAGAGCCCATACGGCTGATCACGTGTGGCAGTCTGGTTAAGAGGAGGGGGGGCTAAGGACAACAGACCACACTGTTTGGTAAACTGTACATTTACACTTTGCTGCTACATCCCCACATACAGTATAGCTACGACAACCCAAACACTGTGCTGCTCATGTGATTCATGTCATGCAAGGATACAGGGCTGAGATCCACTGGGACGTGGACGCAGAGACAAAGAAACAGGAGAGGCTCCACATGGCCATGGCCACTGGTGTCCGCTGGGTGAAGTTGGACAAGGACAGCAGCACCCAGTCTCGCACCATAGAAGACTGGCCAGTTGCATGAAGTGTCTGAAAGACCTGAAGGTGGGTGCAGAGCAGAGGGAGAGGAAAGGACAAGGAGAGGAATTAGACCGACAAACTGATTAAAATGATTTTTGCGAGATGTGCATTAGTTAGTTAAGATATAAAAACAAACAAGGTATATAAAGAAATCCTGGAGGTACATTCAATACCATTTTTAATACCTTCTCAATATTTTTTAAAACCAACACGCCATTAAGTTGCAGGTTTACATGGCAACACATTTCTAACCATTAAACAGAGACTAAGATCTATAAAACTACACCCTCTTGGCCAATAGAACAATGCAGATAAGGAAAGGCAACAGAATAGATCGAGACCCACTGACTTTGGAAACATCTTGCTTTTACCGAATTCCAACTTCAGAATAAAATTTCATTTTATGGTTTATTTTTTATTTTATTTATTTTTCATTTTCCTAGAGTAGTACTTGTTGCTATCAACACTTCCAGCCTGTTGAAATTGACACTTAGAGTGAATCAATAGAACCACACAAAACACAAAAACTATTTACCACTAAACACCAAAGCGGCTGAGAACAGGCTTAATTTGGGGTCTTATAAATAAATGAAACATAACTGGGGTGAACGCCTGTGCATACCTTGCATTACATTCCTCTGATTGTACAGATACAAATTTCATCCAGAGTTTTGTTGACCAGATACGGCAAAAGTTTAATCAACTAGCTCCGCTACCTTCTTCGTTGCTCTGGTTGGTTGTAGCACTATCCTGTTGCGTGCAGAGAATTTGAAAGACAACCGTTTATCCCGCCCCTCGGATTGAGCCCTGCCAACGGTGAGTTCCCAGACCCAAGATCTTGATGTGGGTCTGGCTTGTCAGGCTAAGATAGGCTATCATCCGATGCGGGATAGGATATCAAATCACACAAGCTTTACAAGATCAACTTTAATAGACATAATAAAACAAATGCACAACTAATAGTTAAAAATAAATAAATAAAATGAATACCTCGTAAAATGCCGATTAATACTTTTTAATGGCCTTCAATTTTACCAATTTGATTTAAAACCCTCCGGACACCCTGAACATAATTTCTTCCAAAGCAGCCCATGTACTTGGCAATAACAAATATTCCTTTTCTGAGAACATGCATCAGTTCAGATTACTCATTAGTGCTAGCCTTCCCTGACACAGACACATTGGCTGTCAGTTGTCTTTGATTGTCATTTTGAAATGGGGAAAAGAAGGCAGCTGTTCTAGAAAATATTTGAAAAAAATTCTGCTTAATTACTACATTTTTTTTCTATCAGTTTGAGAAATGCAGCTGCAGCAGCAGATTCTCCAGTGTCTTCCAAAAAATGTTATCTCAAAAAGCACCACAATATTTACATGTTTAAGGATAACTTCCATTTCAATAAACACGGCTGTTTTTTCTACTCTATTCTACTATTTATGCTTTAAGTTCTATCCCTGGACAACAACTACAACAGCGGCTTTGCTCTAGCTTAATGTTGTCTTGGCAACGCATTGTCTGATTGGACAACAAAAGAACTGCTGGGAAAGTCAAAACAGAGGTGCCAAGTAACAACTTTACTGAGACTGGACTTCATTGGAATTCTGTTGCGCTCTTTTGCTCATTTCTGTGGTCAAATAATTTGATTTTAAAAAAATACTTAATTAATGATGATTAAAATCAGATCCAATTTTGCCTTGTGAGCCTCATGTACAGAATATTAGTTATTTTTTAAAATCTTGTTATTGTTTTGTGTAAAAGGAATTAAATGGTTGAGGGACGTTTTGCAGTTGCATGTCCTGCTGCTGACCTTGTAGACGACAGTGGCCATGAATTGTGGGTAAGGTTGCAGATTGGACAGAAACTCTCCGATGACCTTGTTCATGACGTCCTGTGGTGGGAAGAAGTCGTCCAGAAACTGGGGCAGAATCCTGGACACCACCCGAGCTTCGCTAGGTAAACCTTTCCGGATCCTGCAAACAGGAAACCCCGGAAGAGCAAATGATGATGGGAAATAAAACATGTGCTGCTACGGTTTACCAAAACGTAGGTCAGCTGGCACCATCAAATATTTTGGCCACCCCGTAGAGGGCAAAGATGAACAAAGAAAGCTGAAATGTTAAGAGTGAAGTGCAACCAAGTGCTTTTTAGTATTAATAAAACTGTGTGCTTTACTTGTATAATGGAGGGTGTGTGAGTGTGTGTGTACCTGTCAAAGAGCACAGAGACTCTCTCCATGGCAACAATGATCGACTCGCTGTCTGGGGCCTGAGGGTCAGAGTGGGCGGGGCGACTGGCAGGGCTGGCTTTCTCCTTGCCTGAGGAGAAACCAACATGACCTGCCGTGACGCCCACCGCCTCTGCTACGGCAGAGCCAGAGTCAACCTGACCTCTAACCCCTGTCACGTCTGAACCCGACGCAAGCACCGCTGAGAGGACGAGAGGGGGGAGGGGTGGCACCGGTTGAACCAGTAGGGGAGAGGTTAGTGTAGGGACACTGATATCACAATATTCAGATCAGAATTTAGTCAACCTCAAACTGAAAATTGAATGGGAGCTGACTTCAGTCGAATCACCTTCTTAAGTATTAAAGTATCGATTTCTAATGTCACGTTTTCAGGGTACGTTACATACTGAATTATCCTCTCCTGTGGCCTGATGTGCCTCAGCTGGCTTTGCCATACTGCCCAAAAAGAGAGGAATGCCTAAGTTATAAATCAGTTTGAATTTTTAAGAGCCATGGTTTACTCAAAAGGGTTTGCTAGCTAGCTCTTGGCACCAAAGAAGTGTTATTTAGCTAGTCAGCATGCGGGCGACTATATGCTAAGGGTTATTCTAGTTAGTAGGGGACGACGTAGGGGTTAGAGGTAGGGTATACCAGAGGAATGTATAGAATACATGTATCACATGCTGGAAGCAAGAAGAAGTTGTTTGTAATGCCATCATAGGCATTATTAAAAGGTTGTGCTGGAGAAAGATGCCTGTTATGCTGTAAAAAGAGATGAATGTATATCTAATAGAATTGGTCAGCATGATAAAGACATGTAGGCGTTAATAGCAGTGGGTTTCAAGAGGGTAGATATGTAAACAATTGCAATATTAGCATGTACTGTAAGCTGCATGCAATGGTGGTATGCACAATCAGGCTAGTATTACGTATTAGTAGTCAGGCTAGGTTAGTATTTCAGTAGTCTTAGAGGCAGCTATATTATTCTTAGGATTGTCCCAGTTCTGCCCCATGACACTTCCCCTTTCTTTTAGAGTCACCCTCAACAAGAGGTAAGCAGGGACACACCAGCCAAAGCCAAGTGAAACTGGAGAGGAGGAACATTTTGTGTCATTATGTACTTTTGTACTGCATTACTGCAATTCTTATTTTTAGCAGTTTTTGACAGCAAAGGCAAATCATTTGTGTGGGAGAGGTGGAGGGGACAGCCACAAGGGACACCGCTACATTTGACTGTATATACTATTGGGAAGGAAGGGGTCTACGGTAGAATGAGTGTACAGGAAAGAAATGGGAGACATCCTCACTTAAACTGTAATGACATTAGTTAAGCTTGCAGACCTTCAAGTTTAACCATTCCTTAATTACAATGCCACAGTAGTAACTAGTCTAATACTTGTTTAGAGTGCCCATGCAGGCGAATTAGCCAGTCAGTTCAATCCCATGGGGAGGAGTTTGCAGTGAGTTGAGAAAGTCACAACAGCAGTAATGGAAGCACCAGTCCCTATACAATACATGCTGGAGATTTTGCCGGAATGCAGGATGCTACATTGCATTTGTGGTGGATCAGTCACATAAAGCCCTTCTTACCAGTGTACATGCAGGTGAGCATGAGGCCCAGGGCAGCCATGGCTCTGTGTGGCGACGGCATGTTGACTCTGTCCACGCTGAGTTTGACCAGCGCTTCTCCGTCCACACGTGACAACTGCTCTGACAACAGGAGGCGCTCCAGACCGCGCAGCACACAGTGATAGATGACGGAGGGAGTGGAGTCCTCGCTGGCCGACACCATCACACCACACAACTGAAAGACGGGGACAGAGGCAGGAGGTAAAGGAGGATAGAGAAAGGCATTTGGACAGATGATAAAAGAAAAAGGATGCATAATGTTAGACAGTGAATAGTTAAACAAAAAAGTACACCAGCATATCAGCCAATTAACTTAATGCCAATTCATTGTGCGTGTAAAAAAATCTAATTGGTTATCCCTCTGAGGTCTAAGCCATTTTTTCCAATATTTGGTGTGCCTGGTCTCCTTGTGTAATAATGCTTATGTTACCTCAACCCAGTTATGCACAATCAAGTTATATACATCATTTCTTTCAGGAGAACCAGGGTTGGCTATCAGGATATGCATGCTGCAGGGATGGCACATGAATGTATTAATTGTTATACGACTATAGAGACAAAAGAAAATACTAAACAGAATCTCACTAAAATGTATTGAGTCACACAGAGAAAAATAATAACTAAGGCTTTTGGAAATTGTTCTCCTAAGTCTTGGCAATCAGGGAAGACAAAATAAACGGCAACTAACAAAAATATATAACTATATTGATTTACCATAAATATGCTTATGCTTTTATCCAAAAAGTTAGTTGTGTCATCTTCAATGCCTTATCAGTAGGCCAAATCACATTCATTTAAACCTCCGGGCTTCATTCTGCCATCTCTGCCAGGCCTCCGTATTTTTTATGCACGCACATCCGCACCCACCCACACCCCAACACTCAAGTTCATGTTATTTCACACACAGAATGTTTACCTGTATAATTCCAGCCATAAACTCAGCTCCTACATCCAGAGGGTAGTTCTCCATCATGTAGAAAGCCACTGCACATTACCAACACATGCTGCTGGTTATGCAGGTTCACACAGCTGCAGCATAAAAAAAGAGGAGACATACAGACAGTAGTTATTTGTTTGAAAAGTGAAGGGTAGCACCTAGTGGCCAAATGTTACACTGCATTCTCAGTCCTAGAGAGAAAAAGAGAGACACTCACTGAGCGATAGCCCTGAGGTTGGACAGAAGATACTCTGAGACAGTGGGGATGAGTTGTTTGGCTGTGTCATCCAGCAAGTCACACTCCAACACATACAGCACTCCATGTAAAGCCCCCATGCGGCTGGGCAGGTGGGTGCTGCGCAGGGTGGTCTCCAACAGGCGACACACAGGCTCTGCTATTGCCTTATCCTAGAATTACACATTTAGACGGTTTACACATTGTAGAATATCAGATTATAGGCCATGGTACACTACAACAACCAATCTCAAACGCACATCCTTCTCCATCAAAAGATTCCCCCCCAAACACACACTGCCATACTGACCATGCCCAGAACAGCAGCAGCCTTGCAGATGGCAGGCACCAGGTATTGATTGAGGATCTCATCCTCTGGTGGGTGGAGCTTCTGCAGTTCCATCAGGGTGGAGAACATCATGTCAAACTGGTTCCGCTCAGTGAACAGGTCTGACACCGCCAGCAGCTGTAGAGAATATTGGTCATATACTACCTTGTCCTGGGCAAGATCATGAGACACCACATAATAGACTTTCACTGTTGACGACATGCAGCTCTACTTCTCCACTAAACCTTCATCTCCCCGTCCTCCCACATAACTAAGTCTGTCAACTGTCTTCAAGCCATCCCAAACTGGATGAACACAAACTTTCTGAAACTTAATGGCAATAAGACAGAAGCCCTGTTCATCGGCTCCAAATCCACTCTTTCAAAACATCATTACTTCAATGTTACCATAGATGAGCAGTCAGTCCCTCTGTCAACGCAAGTCAAAATTCTTGGTCTCATTCTGGACAGCTCCCTTTCATTCAAATCCTAGATGAAAGCAATTACCCGGACTTTGTTCTTTCACCTCCCAAACGTCTCCAGGCTCAGACCCTCACTGTCCCAATCCAGCACTGAAACCCTAATTTATGCCCTTGTCACATCTGTAAGGGGAGAAGGGAGTTGCAGTAGTCCAAACAGACTCCAACTTGTTCAGAACTCTTCTGCTTAAATTCTCACTGGTACCAGATCATCTGAACACATCACACCAATCCTTATCAATCTACACTGGCTCCCTGTGCACTACCGTATTGAATTTAAGACCCTCCTCATCACCTCCAAAGCACTCCATAATCTCGCACCCAGCTACATTTCTGACCTACTACCAGGATATGTCCCGTCTCGCTCCCTCAACTGGCCTCCTTCTCATCCCACATTCCACCTCTCCACCATGGGGCTATGGCCTTCAGCTATTCTGTACCACGACTCTGGAATGCCAAATAAAATGTATTATTCTATCTAAAAGAATCCCATCAAACATTTTTTTTCCAGAACAGACAAGCAGGTATGGATTTTTATTATCGGCTTTCCAGAGTGAGGAAAACTAGGGTCTTTGTTTACTGTTTCTCCAAGAATAATTTGGAAATCTAAGAGCATCCGTGAGTGATATAAATGAACAGAGGACAGGCTGAACAAATAAAATGATAACCAAGTGTCTGCATCGTGGCTCACCGATCGAACCACTTCACTGACGAGGATAGTTGGGGTCCTCCTGTTACTTGGGGAGCCAGGGATCAGCCACTGGCTGTAGAGCTCCAGGAGAAACTGGGAACATGAATGAATATCCACACCTGCACGATGCTTCCTGAAAGCACAGATAGACAGTAGTTATGTTTCCATCAAGCAAATTCAATGGAGAGAGGTAGCATTGTACAAGTTGGCCACCTGCGCAGAATACAAGATTGTGGCAGAGACATTTGGTGACAGCAAAACAACCGTTCATTGCTGTGTATATGCAGTGTGCAGGACCATACGATTCAAGCTGTTGAATCAATTTTTCAATTTACCCCACTAGGCTGAGGCACAGGCAATAGCGCACCGGAACTCCACTACGCACCTTGTCCCACAAGTGCACTGCGCACTGGATGGGACTTTATCCCAATCTTTCTCTCATCGGATGGATACCGGGACTATAGTCATGTGAATAACTTGTTTGGCAAAGCAGTTTCCATCTCCCATTTTGTGCATTAACTCTTTTTCAAAAAAGGAAAAAAACAAAACAAAAACAAAAAACACCTCAAGCGAGAGTGAAAATGTTTTGCCGTTTCCATCAACATTTGCAATAATGTATACTTCAAAATGTGCATAAAAATATGTTGATGGAAACATGACAAGTGATACACACCATTGTGCATTCTGTAAGAATGAATCCTCCTGTTATGCCAGCCTCATTTTAAGTCTCGGTGAGACATCACATATCCACTGTGTCTCTCAGGTAATATCAGAGCACTCTGATGTACGATTTTAAAATTAAGGGCTTAAAAGTAAAGCTATATTGACATTTTTCCAGGCTGTTTAAAGCATATTTTACTTTTTTTCAGGCTACTATGAAAATGAATCCTCCTGTTATGCCAGCCTCATTCCAAGTCTGGGGGAGACATCACATATCCAGTGTGTCTCTCAGGTATTATCAGAGCATTCTGATGTACGATTTTAAAATTAAGGGCTTAAAAGTAAAGCTATATTGACATTTTTTCAGGCTGTTAAAGGCATATTTAACTCTCCTTCAAGCCACTCTAAAATAGATTCCTACCGTTAAGCCAGGTTCATTCCAACTCTGGGTTAGACACTACATATCCATTGGGTCACTCAAGTAATTTTGGACCATTCTGATGTAGGATTTTAAAATTAAAGCCATGAATGTCTAATTAATGGTATATTTAAAATCTTTTTCAGGCTGTTAAAGGCATATTTTTGTTTCAGTGCATGTGTGTTGAGACTGAAGAAATTTATAAGTGACCTATTTGACTGACCTAGAGTTGATTGGAGAGATGGGTGGGGAGGTGGGGGCTGGAGTGTCTGCTTCATCTTCTTCATCCTCACCCCACTCTTCCTCCCTCAGTGGGGTGATGTTGTTACCTAACCACACTGAGTGAATGGAGACCTGGAGAAAGAAGAACAAAAAAACATTTAACATTGTGCTACTAAAAAAAAAAAAATCTATTAAATACTATTGATAATACTGTGCAATATCTTGTATACTGTGCAATATCATTACTCCACACTGCATATAAAACCACACTTATTTTTATTTGTATATGTACTTAGCGTCTTAGAACTGTGCAATAGAACACCACCCTCACTTCTGCACCACCTCTTTTTATGCATATATTACCTGTCCCAGTTTGTAGTCCATGTTGCCCATCTCCCTCTCTGTGTTGATCTGAAGTAGCAGCTTCTCATGGCTGATCAGCGTGCCTGCTGAAAAAAAATTGAACAAGAAATTGGAGTGGTAGGTGCACAACAGCTGTGGGTGGAGTGAGAGACTTTGCGATTGTCTTACCAGCTGAGGCCGCCGACAGCGAGGGTACAGGATCCCAGGCGTGGTACGGATGGTGTGTATGAACATTGTCTCTCTTAGACACAAGAGCCTGAATCTCTCTCTCCACCTCGCCCCTGATCACTGAAAGTTTCCTCCCAAACCTGGGCACACACAATATCATTTTAATATCCTTGCATGCTTATTCTGGGAAACTTACTCTCGGTAAAAAGAAAACCGGCTGCACAGCTACTGTACATACCGGGTTTCTAGGGCTTTGAGGCTCTTGTTGCGGGGCTGCTGTTCCAGACAGCTGACTGCAGGGTTGCCAGCAGTGGGCAGGGTCATGGCACTCAGCACCAGGCTGGTGATGGCCTGCACTGCTAACACATTCAACTGGGTACGCTCCAAGTCCTCCTAGAGACAAAATGATAAACAAAACACTGAGACCAATGGAAAAGACAAAAATAAGAGGGAACTGAGGGCTATAGAATAGTTTCCCGCTATTTATTCCAATGTGTCTGAGGTCTTTCATGAAACGCAGAGCGTGCATTTCTTCAGTGCTTAGATGCTGAATATACACAAATCAAATGCTTGCACATTTCTTATTACAGTAAGCAATTGTGGGAGTTCTTATACAGACAAATAGGAGTGATGAGTACTGTAGTCGTGTCAACCACACTAACCTGCTGTGCGTCTGTGTGTGTGTGTGTATGTATATAAATATACCTCCTGCTGCGTCTCCTCCTCTTGGTCCATAGTGATGGGTTGGGTGACCAGCACCCCCAGCAGTGTGGCCCAAGTCTCCTCAAACTGAGTCCTGCTGCTCCAGCCTAAACACATAGCATCAAATCCATTCAAAAGAATATACTTTATGCATCTGTCACACTCTGAGTGGCATCTGAGTGTCAGATTTTGGTCAGTTTACTCTACTAAATCATTCCAGATGTGCAGTAATAAGAAGTAGACAATGCCACTGATTAGATAAATATGAATAACACAATAAAACAGAAAGCCCATTTCATGTGTGCCCGTTTCTGTACCCAGTGTGTTGATGCGGTAGAGGAACTCTCTGAAGACATCCTTTTCCTGCAGGAAGTCAACAGGGATCTCAGGCAGCGTTGTGCCGTACTCTCCTCCTGGCTGAGGGGACCAGCCCAGTTTCCAAACCTATATAACACATCATTTTAACAGACCAATAGACTCCTGTGTAATACAAACTCAAAGCATAATATCTTTCACACACTGACCAGTGGAGGTACTCGGGTGTAGCTGTTGACCAGAGGCAGGCGGGACAGACTGATGACAATGTTACGTAAGGTTGGTGTGAGAAAGGCGGGGAATGCACTGTTTCTATGGTGACCCAGAGCAAAGATGCTCTGCAGGCCATCCACCAGCTCCGCCATGATCTCACATGCTTGCCACTCGCACAGGTCTGTAACACACAGGTGAAAGCTTTAGGATATGATATGAAGATGATGGCAAATTCCCTCTGAGATCCGACTCAGAAGATATGACATAATTTAACATCAAACAGAGGGGCGAAGAAAAGCCCTGAAAAACACTATAAAAACAGGACAACCCAGCAGATTTACTGAATCTCTAAGTGAGTGCTCACGGTCAGCATGTGCAGAGTCCACTTCATCTCCTTCGGCGTCTCTCTCTGCCTTCATTTTCTTCTTCTTCTCTGGATGCAGAAGCTGGTCCCCAGGACTAACAGCCACTGGGTGGCCAAGACAAAATGTTTGATCAGCATTGCATGACATACAGAAAGTTTGAGTCCAAGGGAGTCATGGCATGTGGTGGCCTCCTCACCTGCAACAATAATCAGGCGTAGGCAGTAGATTAGAGAGCAGGTGTGTGTAGTGTACTCTAGGGTGGAGAGCTTGTTCCAGACGCAGGGCTGCTGCAGGGCCAGACACAGGCACGACAGAGCCCACTGAAGGTCCACACTCAGGGGCAACTGGTTCTGGAGGAGATGCCATGCTACCACCTGGGCAAAGAGAGAGACATACCACGATGGAAGATTAGGTAATCACACCTAACATCAGAATTTAAAGTAGAAATTAGGATGGAATTATGGGGTCCAAATTACGTTAGACAAAACATTACACCAACATTACCAATGTTACCAACAACTATTATATGACTGGCACTAAAGCCTGGAAGTCTTACCAAACAAGAGAAATAAAGTAAGCAAGAATCAGGCAAACAAGTTGGAAAAATCCCATGGTAACTATGTGTTTTTTTACCTCAGCGGCAGTGCAGGTGAAAGTGGTGATGAGGTGTTCCTTGTCAGAGGGGATATGTAGTGAAGGAGGCAACTGGCTTACACTCAGCAGGTACTGGGACAGAGCTCTGCAGAGCGACAAAACCCTGGGGTAGAAACTTGGCTCATCTGAAAAACAGACACAGAATGATGACACAACAAAAGGAGAACATTTTTCCTGCAATATCACCCCTCAGATTTAGGCTTCAAACCAACATTATTCTGCTTACAATACACAATGCAAAGTCAATGCTTTAAAGATAACTACATACACAATGTCACTTAAGTTCAAGTGGTACATTTAAGAGACTTCGAAATGACTCAATCTGACAGTATATAACAGAACTCTGACTTCTATGCTTTTATCAAACATCTCTCCTTCCCTTCCACTCTCACCATACGCTTCAGCCAGTTGGCTCCAGTAGGGCTGTGGCTGGGCGGGTGGCAGGAAGGACTGGTGCGGGACAGGAAGTGACCCGGTGACCCCTGCGAGCCGCTCTAGGGTCACCTGCAAGGCTGTCTCCAACAAGAGCACCCCCTGACCCCGTGCTAAACGCTGCATGCCCATACTTAGGCATGGGCACAGCAGGCTTAGGTTGAACTCCTGGACGAGGGGGAAAAGGCCAGGTTCAGAAGCAATATAATCTAAATTTAATTCATCAATATGGTCAAGAATATTTATCCTCAAGGTCTGATATCTGGGCACCTTGCAGCTCATGATGTTAAAGAGGTCAGTGGGAGGTAGTTTGGTGAGGAGTTCGGTCGTCTCCAACAGGGAAACATCTCCACGAAGACAACACTGAGACTTCACCAGAGCCACGTACCACTCCTGAAAACATTTTTTTTTTTTTTTTTTAAAACATACAAAAAAATATATATATATACAATTTTGAATTTATTTCCCATTGCAGGATCAAGACAGTAAAAACATGAAATATAGACCCATAAACTGATTCTCTATTCACTAACCTTATCTGCAATGACCAGCTCAGGGGAAGGTGGTGGATCCCCATCTAATGGGTGTGATGTCACAGGAGGTGTGGGGCTGCTGGTGTCGGCAACAGTGGCTCTGAACCTGTCCAGCAGGGAGTAGAACCTCTGATGCCTGAGATAAGAGAGATGAATTCACTAGCAGTTATCACAGGTAACTTTACAGAGAGTAGGTCTAGACCACACTACAATTTACAAGACCCAACCCTTTCCCCCCAAGAGCAAGCATTTAGCCCTGAAATCTGTCCTGCAGATGGATAACTTAAATGCCTGCAGCTAGTACCCTAAATTACCCCCTGAGAGTAAAGGATATGAAATTATTTTGGTTTAAGACACATCATCAGGTAACCACAATCCACATATTCATACATTTATATTCAACATTATTTTGGGAACCCAAGCAACAAAACCTAAACTAGCCTAAAACATGCAAATACTGTACACTTATGATCTGGTCTAAGCAGATGGGCAATGCAAGCGCATACCCCCTACTGCTGACAGTAGGTGTAAAATGTGCAACAGAATTCAAAAACTACAAACTATTCCTTAAATTGGCTGCAACACAAAAGAGCTTTACCTCTGAGCCAGGCCGCTGGTCTGGAGATATTCCTGGATCCTGTCTAGTTCCTCCACAGGCAGCTGAGCTATACTGTTCTGCAAGGTGGAGGGACAGAACAACACATGATCAAGTTGAGGGAAATCAAGTACAAACAAAACTTTTCCTGGGCAAGAAAACAGGTTTAATCAAATGTTCAGAGAAAGACATGTAAAGTTAGCATGTGAATAGGTTCTAATTGTATTGATATATTTGTGAGTCTTATAAGCCTATAAGGGCTGCCACGACCTGTATGATGCTAAAATAGAATTTCCTTCTGACAAGATGGAAAATGCAAACCAATCCATAACTACCTGTAGTGTCTCAGCCAACAGCATCTCTACCCTGCGACACGCCAGTGTGTCCACCATGCGAGCTAGAACCCTGAAGGGTGTACTGAGCAGCTTGTCCACATACAGCATCAGCAGGGAGCCAGACTGACTCAGGTGGATGCCTTCCAAACACTGCAGAGTCTTCTTCAACATGGTAGGCTGCAAAGAGGAGAGGATTTTGTTAGTAAGGCAGAAAAGAGATGACAGAAGGAGAGCAAAGAGAGGGAGGTGAAGAGGAAGAGCAGTGAAAGAAGAGGAAAGATTTTTTTAAAGTTAAAATTACACCAGTAATGATAAACTGAACAATTAAAAAACTGGTAGACCTAAAGGAGAGAAGAAATGGTAACAAAAAGGTAGATGAACAGAAAAGAACATTTTCAGTAGTGATGGGTACTGGACAACATCAACAGTATGGGGAATGTAGTGGTGGACAGATTGGTTGTTGTTGTGTATAAATGGATGGGATGACTTGACTAATGAGGCATGATGATGGGAGAGTTAAACAGGTTTTAGTCTTACAGTACTGAGGTTGTCACAGCGGGACTGGATGGCCTGGATGAAGAGACCACTGGCAGCTGTGTTGCGGTGCACAGCACTAATGAAATCTTGCACTGGAGGCTCATGGGAAAGGTTGATGAGGTCACGCACGTGGTTGACGATCAGCCAAGTCAGATGCTCCGAGTCATGAAGGTTCTGACACTATATTTTCCATATGAAAAATCAAAATTACATATTAAACTTTAAGGATTGTGTAATCATTTTTTCCCCAATCTTGATATGTTACTTACTAAATATTTTGAATTGTCAAACACTCTTATGAATCTTACCACATAGTCACAGAAGAGGATGAGGGCTCCCCTGCGTACGATCTCTCGGTTGACCATAGCTAACCGAGTCTCAGGCTTGTCCTCTTCTCCTTCCCCTGAGGAGCGAGGGCTCAGCAGCTTTGTGCACGAGTGGCTGTGTCTCCTGAGAGAAGGATGAAGACAGGGTAGATAGTCACAAGATACACTGCTGTGCTCAAGTTCTAACAGGGATTTGATTTTGAAAATGTCTTACACTACAAATAGATTTTTAGCCCCCTTATAGTCATACATACATTTGTGATACTTCATTATGTTTTTTGTGATATGACGATACTACATCACTAATATGATATTCTATTACACTGCCCACTTGTTGGTGTAAGAAGGAGGTCTTTCCCTTTTCAGAATATTTCCCATTGGCCACTTGAGGATGTATGATTAAGGTCTCCAGAATTAAAGTGGACTTCAATGAGTTACTCACACCATCTGTTCTTACCTGGGTGTCTGGTGCACCTCAGCCCACCAGGAGTAGTTTGTGTAGTCGATGATGAGAAGGACCTGGCACCACAGCAACACCAGGGAGGGGTGGGTGGTGATCAGGCACTGCACCATGCTGTTCAGACCCTCTAAGGGGTAAAACAGTCCGGCCTCTGTGCTCGTCTGTCCACCTCCACCCTCCCCCTTCAGGAGACGGCTCGCTGCAGCCGTGATCCTGCGAAACATCCCTGGAAGGAACAGGAAAGCAAAAGAGTGAAAGGATTGTCACGGTGTACTTCCATTCAAAGTGCACCTATAGCAAAGAACATAATGCAACCGATTTGGTAAAATGTAATGAATTTCATTCTAAATCTGTTTCAGACACAAATGACAAATCATATTAGCTCACCACTTTTGAAGACATGTATGAGACACATGAGCAGTGTGCCCAGCTGCTGGCAGTAGAAAGTGTGTTGCTGCTCTGTAATGTCCACTTTAACTTGTCTGGCGTAAATGTCATCCAGCAACACGCCTACCAGCTGGAGCAGAAACCTGGATAGGGGACACATGTCAAGTGAAAAAAGACACAGAGGCAAGTACTGGTTACAAAAATGAAAGCAGGGACCATGTAAAAGCATCCCTCTATCTCAAAAGCCTGCAGAAAATAGACAGTACATTCACTAACCTGGCAAAGGTTTCCTCAGGCAGGGCTTTTTGTACCTCGCCATTAGCTTCCTGGATGCCGAGTTCGTTGACAGTGGGTGGGTCACATGGGGAGGGGCTCTGCTGATGCAGGCGACGAATTGTGTGGCAGGAGAGTAGATGCGGGGTGAGGGAGAGTTCGTGGACCCGTGACAGGACAATGTCCTCAGTGGACTGGGAGATAAGTACCCTGAGTACAGCCAGGATACCAGACACCCATAGCTGGACTGTAGCTACTGATGCCTGAATGATCGGAGGATTGAGTTTAAGTCAAAAATCTATATCTTGCAATCACTTAACAAAAATAGACAGGATGTTACGGTACATCAGACAGGCAAGTCTGTCCAGTCCTTGTGTGCATTTTCAAATATCAGATGAAATGTCTCACCATGGTGACCGGGGTGGTGAACATACTCTTGAGCAGCATGTCTACAGGTCTGAGTGAGGAGGGAGCCACAGTCTCAAACAGAGTGTTCAACACTCCCAATGCCTCCGGAGAGTCCAGGTGCATCTGTGAGGACACAACATACAAATGTTTGATGATAAACTACAGTCGTTACCAGATCATTTCATTACATGCATGCATGTTGTAGTCTCAATGCTAATATTTGTCAGTGTGCACTAACAATGTTTGATCCTACGGTGTAAGTAGCTTGATTTTAATTTCCAGGGAAATGAGAGTTCACAAACATATACACCTGAATCCATTTCCCTACCTGCTGTTTAGCAATCAAGGGAAGTATGACATCAGCAATCTGCCTGGACAATCTCTTCCATTTGTCCTCATTCTCTTTGTGACACTGCTGCAGTACAAGGATGAACATCTCCAACACCTACGACAACACATGTAAAAGCAAATGTGAGGCACGAAAAAGATTGGCTGGAATGTTTTGACATTAGCATGCTGTTTGAATCTACTTGTGACCGTACCTGGTGGTGTTGCACAAGTCTGAGCAGCATGGAGACCACCACCTCTTTCTGTGTATCCAGCTCTTTGCCTGCATCTGCTTTGTTTGAGCCCCTCAACACAAACAAATCGTGGACTATTGGCTGCAAGGCTGGGATGGCTGTGGAGGAAAGAAGAAAGTAAAATTTAATTACTGCAGACTCTGTAAGGAATGTGCTTTTCGGGTTATGTTAGTTTGAAGTAATATTTAGAAATGTAAGGGAGAGCCAGTGACGTGTTTTCAAGTAGAATAAATGGTTGTGTATGTAGTGCTTTTCTCACCATGTGTGACAGCTTTCCTGCCGCTCGCCATGATGCCGTCACAGAGCTGAATGATCTTGGGGATGCTGATTATCTGCTTGGAGTGGTAACGCTCATACGACAACAGAACCAGGAAGAAAAAGATGTTGGGAATGATGGCCTCCGAATCTCTGTGCAAGAACAGGTATTATTTTAGTTCACAGGACGGCCCTGGAATATTTCAGGCCTGAGAGACACATGGGTTTCTGAAAATGTCACAATACATTGCTTTTACAGGAGTCAAAAAGAATACTCACCTGAACTGTCCCACTTCAATGTACTCAAACTGCTTCAGGACAAAGCCTATGAACACCTAAAACATAGAATATATATTTCTGAGTGTGCTTAATGCCACAATTTAAAGATGAACTCATGCAAAAGCATGTATTTGTTTTTCTTTTACCTGATCTGAGTCCAGCAGGCAGTAGTTGACCCTAAGCTGCACAAGTTGAGCAAGCAGGTCCAGTACTTGTCTCTGCAGGGCCACAGACGTGCTGGTAGTGTACTGCTTTAAAGCTTTGATCACCAACGGCTCAAACAGACGAATGTGGTTGTGGATGGCATTCTGGAAAATAAAAAGATGAGGCCACAGCTTTCAGAACAGCAGCAACGTACTCAAGCAAATGAGCAATGTAAATTTATATATATATATATATATATATATATATATATATATATATATATATATATATATATATATATATATATAAAAAAAAAAGAATAAAAAAAAAAGATAAGTGTAACAAGTTTACCTTGTCTCCTCTGTTGCGTGTTGCATTTGCAATATTGGACCTCAGTTGGTTTGAAGCCTTTTGCATCACATCAAACCATCTACAAGTGGAAAAAGGCCGGTTCTGTAATGTTCTACCTGTTTGACATGTTCATTTTTGTGCATTTGTCTGGAATTATGTCAGTACATGCACACAAATCCAAGCGGTGTAATCTGTGTGTTGCTAAAACTCACCCAGAGGTGTCGTGCTCCTGTTCCGCCTGCACCATATTACGAAGACTGGCATCGGCAAGAGCCTGAGTGAAGTGAGTGTATGGCGCCATGAAGCAGTAGTGGTAGAGGCCTGGTCGCAGACTGGACGATCCAAGACGGAGAGCCTTGCCCTGGGAACGGCTGGGTCCACTCAGGATGCCCTCGCACTGAGAGGCCAGGTTGGTGCCAAACAGGGTCTTCAACAGCTAAAGAAAGAGACTTCTTCAGTTGCTAAAGGAAAAAAGTTGACCATTCTCTTGAATGCGTTTTCATGCTAATCAAATGTGATCAGTTTTAGCGCAAACCTCTAATTAGCTTATAACGCTAGTTGTTGGGGCACTGAGAAGTAAAAAGAAATGGCTATTTCTATACCACTAACAAAGCTCAAAATAGCACCACACTTCCACAATAGCATAATGAGGGTTCCTACATGTACACCGAAGCATTGAGAACTTTGTAAGTGTACAGACTAATTTGTTGTTCAACTGGTCATGACTGTTTTCCCAAAATGGTGCCTGGCTGTATACCGAACGGTACGGTCTGTCTTTTGCACCGGAATTGTCCTTTAAGGCACATTTCTTCCATCTGGATAAAATTTGCTGTGTTGTTCTCAAATTTAGTCTGGAATGTCTAGAATGGAACATATTCATCATCTGACAAATCAGTACCTTTTTGTTGCATCTAAATCATAATTAAGTTCCTTGTAGTGTCTTGTAGGATATTTCCTATTACCAGTTTTGTGTTACTGTTTGAATCTTGTTACATCCTGCAATATGTCTGTTTAAATGTTTCCTTGTAATTTAGTGACTTTGGTCTATTTGCTTTGTGAGGGCTAAGGTCTCTGCGGAGTAATTACTGAAGGGGACCTAACTAACAGTTTCCGAGGTCAGTCAGATTGGCTGGATGTGCCTTATAAAAAAAAGATATCTTTAACAGATTCATTTTTTTTCCTCAAATTTCTCTTTCTGTAATAAATTATTTTTTAGCAAACTAGACTGATATACAATGCAGAAAATTACATCCTCCTCCATCATGCTTATCTAACAGTAAGGTAATTAGCTAGTATATTACTGTGTGTATACAGATGTATGGAACCATCGCACAGGAAAACCCGATGCCTTTACAGGCCCTGTCGGCAGGAACCAGCCTCACTCTGTGTGGAGTCGCACCAGTTGCAACACACCGCTCAATGTTGCAACCATAAAGACACCACACACAAATGTTACAATACAAAACTAAATAAATATACAATCAGAGACATAAACACAGATTACTGACCTGTTGTACACAAACTGTAGCCATGGTTGGTTCCCTGGAGAAGCAGGACTTAAGGTAGCCCAAGATTTCCTCCACACACTGAAAGAAAATATAGTACATAATTTTATTCAATTGATGGTTACAGTCAATGGAACAGGAGTGTTTATACATTGGCTTATATAAATGTAACAAATTAACTTTGCTATAAATATTCAATTTGCTTCCATCTAGTCCATCATCCAGAATCTCCTCCTTCCTGCTCCCACTAATGTCTGAATTCCAAAAAAGCCCATTTCATATCTTTACCTTGCTGATGTCATGTAGTGTGGCCAGCTCCAGGAGCTGGGATAGAACATCTAGAGTGGCACGCAAGAAACCTCCAAACTTCTCCTGGCTACTGTGGAGGTCCAGCGTTACCTAGGAAATAACAAAACAAAAAAGTAACACCACTACCAACCACCATCTAGGCTACTAAAAGCTGTAAACCTGTTTACAGGAAGTCATTTGAAACGGATGTGTGTCCCGACCTTGTAGTTTGCATGTGTAGCTTTAAGGACATCATAGAGCTTGAGGTAGGGTGGAAGGTGGTAGAAGTTGCCAAGGGTGGTAGATTTGTTTACAGATGTTGACCCAGTGCTGTCTGCTGGCCTGCCTGCTCACAAAAGCACAACATCAAATATTTTTAAATATTGTTAGAGATTTTACTTTGCTATTAATGCTCAAAGTGTTTATACTGTTTTACGTTACAGACCTAATTGTGTTTTCATTCGTGAACTTTGCCTTTCCTTGTACATGTGTCAGCTCACACAGAAACTTTGGATGTAGCTGACTTAACAGCAGGCTTCCTTATTTGCTTACTTCCTATTGTGTTAGTGTCTATGCCTCCTTTTGAACTCAAATGTCATCCTGTTGTCTTGTGTAGTGTGCGGTTATAGGTCGCATACGTTTCTGCATACATCGTGTAAAACTTACTTCACTCATACTATAAAAAGGCTGCACTGAAGGAGAATGTTAGAGTTGGTCTGGAGATTGTCAGGGGTGACACTCAACAACTCTCCTTGCAGCAAGTAAAACATGTCGTGTCTCCTGTCTTCTGTAGATTACTGGAAAAGTCTTGGTTACGAACCTGTGGGTAATTTTCAAAGTACCCAACAAATATTCACAGATGCCTCAGAGAGATTATCTGTACCTGTGCTAGTGCAGGGTGAGATGGGCATTTACCTGTGTTGACCTCATTGCTTTTCTTTGGGCTCATTGGGGCAGCACTGGGCTCAGTGACATCCTTCTCCTTGCCTTTTCTCCGGATGGGACTGAGGGAGGGGGTGTTGCTCAGGGAGGGGAGGGTGGCCTTTAAATAGGGAACAGAATACAAAAAGTGAATACAATGGTCTTCCTGTGAATGTGACTTGGCATAAGCAGATAAATGCCAATATATTACAAATAATCACTTTGACAATGAGCCATTTAAACCAAACACAAAACTCTGAACGTGTACCTTAACCGCTGGTCCAGGTGGTGTGTCATCCAGTACATGGGCACAGATGTTGAGGATCTTTAGTAGGTGAGAGAAGAGTTGCTCCAACATGGCCACCAGGGAGCGCTCAGACAACCCTGCCCAGGGTTCCTCCATCTTATTTGGGCCTCCAGTGGTGTTTGTGCTACCACTAGTGCCCTCTTCCTCTCCAGCCCACGGGTTGCGCATGCATTTAGGAGCCACAGCTGTTAATATAATTAAGGGACTGTTTAATCAATCAGGTTACTGCTTTTGTTTAAGTAATTGGTAGTATGTTTGCAAATACAGTATAATTTTAAGTTACATGAACAGGGTGGTCACGTAAAATTTGTATGCATCATATCACCCACCAGCAAGCAGATTGCCAGTAAGCAAAAGTGCATCCTGGTGCGAAGAGAGATCCAGTGGAAACCAAGCAGAAGAAAGTAAGGAGAGGACCATGTTGGCCATCCCTACAGTCAGAGTCCTCCGCTCGGTGTCTGGTGCAGACGAGGAGGCTGAAGAGGTTGGAGCGCTGCATGGCTGTGACACACTGCAGAGCAGAGGGACAAGGACAGAAAAGAAATCAGGGAGGCATAGAAAAACAAGAGGAAATGAAGAACAACAGTGGTCTGTTGTCTGGCAGATTATGCAACTAAGGTGGCATTAAATGTACAGGTAAAGGATGAATTCCCCAGAGAGAGGGTACACAAACCTGAGGGCCCTGCCCCTGCTGCGGTTGAGACTGGAGCGGGAAGAAAAGCTGCTACTGGAGTTGACATAGCCACAGTGCCAGCCTGTACTCCAAGTGCACACTGGGAAATTTAAAGCCAGAAGGGACAAGGCCTCACAGCAGCCAAACTGCATTAAAACAGAAAAAAAAGGTGTTGAACATGTTATCATGAAAACAAAAAACACACACTCATCTTTCTAAACAGCAGGCAGAAAAAAAAAAGGAAAAGCGTTAAGTGTGTCTGAAAGCTCACAGTCAGCGCCCTGCAGGTAGAGGAGGTGAAGGCATGGGAGACGGCAGTGACGACTCTGGACAAATTGTTCTCGATTGTCACATCAGACACGTTGTTGGACAAGTTGTATCCTCTATACGTCCTGGCAGACAGAAAGAAGCAGAGTTCCTCAATCAGAGATTGTGTTCTGGGAACTTAACTTCAAAGTTCTGATACTGAGTTCTGTACAACATACTGTAGGTACGATAGAAGGAACAAGTGATCTTAAAAATAGGTTCTTAGTAATAGGATGGCATTGAGAGCCTGTGAGATGTGACACCAAAGAACCTTGTGACTGTGTGTTAATGTACCTTGTGATTGTACTAACTGTAAACTGGGAGGGGGGTTGGGTCTCATGCATCAGCAGCTGCAGGTAGACTGAACTCTGGTCCCGGGCAATAGCCACTACTGGGTCCACTTGACCCTGGTCACAGTCATAGAACAACCTGGAAACTAGCCTAGTAAAGAGAAGAGACACAGAGACATGTGGGAAAGATGAGAGTTATGAGAAAAAAGCTTTAATAAATTGCACCCAAGAAAAATCAAAGTGTGCTTGTCTACAGTAATGTTCAGTTTATTCAAAATATGTATACACAATACAGTTTATGAAAAGATATAGTACACCTGCTGACAGCAGAGGCTGCCACGTGTCGGACTCTGGGGTCATCATCTCCCAACAGACAGATGACCACATCATTCAGGACTCTGTCCTGTAGCCTCAGCCGCTAGATAGAGAGGAATGTGGACAAATTAAGGACTAAAGTTTTCAACTCAGCATCTCAAGTTGAAAACTTTTAGGATACACACACTGCATGTGTGTGTCTAAAAGTTTCAACAAAGAGTTGCATTTCCACAACAGTAATGGAGAACTTACGCCAGTGTAGTGATGGTCCCCTTTGTGCAAAGTCTCAGTTTTCCTCTCCAGGAAATTAACTAACCTGAAAGAGTGGATATCTTTAGAATGTAATCACAGTTAATACAAGTGATGTTGCATTTAAGACAATATCTAACAGACAGTGTTAATGTTTAGGACATAGTGAGTCAGAACGTGCAGGCTACCCATGACAGCAAAACGCCCTAACAAGTAGCTCCAGTAACACACACAAAAAGCATTGAGCCTACCGGAAGTCCATCTCAGCCAGGGTCTCCAAGAGCTCAGTGCGAACAAGCCAATAGGATGAGTCCTTCAGAGCAAGAAGGTTTATCAGCAACTGCAGGCCGAGCTCGCTCAGGGTACTGCTGCACACAGTCATGATGCAGTGCTGAAACACACACATAATAAATGACAGACTCAAACTCATGCAGAGCACAGATTACTGACACTAGTTCAGATATGTCTTACCCTCACTGCAGAGCAAGCCATCTTGCAGGTGACGGAGGATTCATCTTTCAGAGTTTTCTGGAGCAAAGGCACCAAGTCCACCAGGGACAGAGGGTTACCTGTAGAGCAACAGGTCACACAGGTAAGGGAGAACCATTAAAACACTGTCCAAACATTGAACAGGTCAGCACCAAACCAAACACTCCTGTACAAATCAACCACACACACTAACCTGTTGCACTCTGCACACTGGCCAGCCAAGTGTGTATGTTGTAACGTGTTTTGGTGAGTGCGGCTTGTATGATGGCTGCACAGAGGATGGCTGTGGCACCTCTGATCTGGGGGTCCCCATGGTCGATGAGACCCAGGACGTCAGTGATATACTGCTGCTCTGCAAGGCGTAAGAGAAAGAAAGCGGTGGTGAAGACAGCTGTCAATTAAGACATTTTGTAACTTCCACTGCAGTATTTGTCAAAATTGCACTACAGGCCTGCTCACGCGATATTTTTGACATGTCATAGTTGGAAAAGCACAGGAGTAAATAATAAAACCAATGATGGCTGAATTCCAGTTAGCTGCAACACAGTTATGTTATTAAGATCACCTGTGCTTTTCCTACTATGACAAGTCAAAACGTCTATTGCGTTCCATTAAAAATATTAAAACTTAATTATACTACTCTTATTTCAAGTGAATGTGGAAGGCCACAGAACAAAAAATAGCCAGCTATTTCAATAAAAATATTCACAATTTGAACTTCAATATTTTGCCCATGTTGGAGATTGAGAGGATGTCCATACTACAACACTGAGGAGTGTAGCTGTCCGTGTTATTGCTTATTTGAATGGATAATAAGCAATAATACGGACAACTACAGAGTTAATCCTATCACGACTAATTGGCAATACTATGGGAGACAGTTCTCATGTCTAAATAATGCCACAAAGTGGGATTTTAAAAGACCCTGAACACCCACACAGGTGTTTTCACTTCATGCCTGATGCAACCTCTTACAAGTAAATCTCAGCATAGTTCTAATCTTCAACCTGAGCAGAGGCCTAATCAGCCTAACTAAGTAGAAACACCTGTGTGGGTGGCCAAGGCCTTTAAATATGTGAATTAATTTTCCTGTGAAAACTGTATGATGGTGTTCTAGTAAAGTAATACTAAAAACTGATGCTCTGAATGATCAGTGTCACAAAATTAGTTTTGGCCATAGGTCTTTTGTGATAATCGACCTGTTCAGGTGTCAAGGATCATCTAAATACAGGTGTCTTTAACTTTTTATGCCCTTACCTTCTACTGGAATGCCGTCCAGCGGCTCCAAGTAGAGGGAATTAAAGAAGGCTTCAGGATGCAGCGCTGCTGCTGCCCCAACACAGCTGACTGCCAGAGCCTTCACGCTCACTCGCACCTCCTTGTCAGGGGTCAGACCTACAAAAACATAACACACCAAAGAGAGACAGAGACACACGTCAAATAACACCAGAAAGGAAGCAAGACAATCAAATAACATTTTTTTGTGGTTTTGTCTCTAAATCTTGATCATTATTTAAGATACAGTTCTGTGGTTAAGGTTTTAAAATAAGTTTTGTATCACAGTAGCGTAAATTTAACTAATGAAATAGTAGCCAACCAAAGAGTTATGCTTATGAACATCTGCAGCTTTAGGTTTAATTATTTAGGCTTTCATAATAGCCACGCCTTGCATAGATAAAACTAAACAATAAACCTAACTACTACATCATGGAATATTGAGCATCTCAAAAACTGGCCTAGTGTCTTTAGGCTTATATCATTTTTGTAGTCAAACAGAACAACATTTTTAAAACACACCTATGGCATATTTTGAGCAGTTTGACAACACTCACCATTTTTTCTTCCTGTCAGTAAGAATGAAGCTGCAAGAAGCCTTACACAGTGCACCAGTGGCTCCACCCCCTGGTCTGTATAATGTCCGATTGGACCCTTTATCCGTGATGGCTAAGAAGCAGGCAGTTAGAGTTAGAGACAGATGCATCATTTTGTTTTCTTCATCTTCTGGTGTGAAAACCTGGCATGATGTTTTTTGCGTGGCGCCATCTTTACCTTGTTGTCAGGTTCGGGTTCAGCAGGTTCGTCCTTTGTTATGAAGCGGTCCACACTGCTGTCTGAACCCTGCCGGTTGTGACCTCGGCCATCAAAGAGATGAGGCTTGCTCAGAGCTGCACGGAGACGCATATAGAAACAATAAGCAAAGCTTTCACTTATAAGCAGTACCTGTTTTCAGTGAAAAACAGTTTGTTTTGTGTGTGCACAAGCATACCCAGTGCTGACTGCAGGAATGGTTCTGGGGGTTCTTCTTGGGAGGAAGGTGCTGCTCCTTCCTCTTCTTCATCCTGTAATGTCCCGATCTGCATCCCAGAGTACTGGCTCTCACTGCCATCCAGCACCTTTTGCACAGACACAGAGCCAATATCTCTAGTGAGGAACTTAATTTATAATACAGAAAAACCCACCAAATGCAACATATAGAAAATGCAACTGCATGCAAAGGATACCTAAATAGTTCCAACTCATTCATTATCGAGTTAGATTTGCTGGATTGAGGACAGAGACACAGCATAACAAACACGACTAAAACCGCAAGTCAAACAAACGTTCCCATTTTAAACCTCTACTGGATCATGCTTGGGTTACTTGATTCACAGCAAGTCAACTACACATAGAAAGAAGCACAGGCTTGGGAACTCTGCAATTATGGTTGCCACAATCCACCAGAGGAAGAGCAAGCTTTTGATCCAAACTACTCAACATTGAAATTAATTCCACAAAGATAAAGAGAGAAAGTGTTTTTTTACTACATAGACTACATGAGGTACACATGGTATGTTATAGCAAACTAGTTTTTTCTAGCAAGAAGTATAAAGTACAATGAATCCAAAAACAAATTCAAATTTTTTTTGTTTTTTCAGGTTTGGCCTCTGCTGGAACAAAAGCCTGTCACAGTCTCTCGAAAAGGTAGAGGGAACCAAATCTGAAGTAGAACAATTAAAGGAACAGATGGCCTTCATGCTTCTACTTTGAACTCTTCACTGCAGGCCATCAACATGGGATGTCGGGGATGCTTGTTTTTAGAAAAGGTCTTTCAAAAGCATCCTTTTTTGGGAAGGGAACCACTGAAAAACGAGGAGGACAAAAAGGGGCATGACGTATTGTCACTGACAACAAGAAGGGAAAAGTAGAAATAAGCAGGGCAAGTTCTATGCAAGGGCTGTGATGAAAGAAAAAGAGAAAGCCAAAAAGGTTTTTAGACAAGCAAGCCCCTCCCACTCTGTTCAAAGTGTTCAATTGGCTGACCTGGTCACTAGTGCTAGAGGAGGAGGAGGTGGCATAGAAGGAGGAAGAGGAGGAGAAAGAGAAAGAGGAAGAGGAAGAGGAAGCAGTGTAGACAGAAGAGTCGCTGTCTGTGGCATCGGGACCCTCAGTGGAAGTTGGTGAGGGAGGGGACGGCTCAATCACCCGCGGCAATGCAGTGCGCGACTGGTACGGAGGATAAAGGAGAGGGGGGCAAGACCATAGAGGTAGAATTGTTAGAGTGGACAATCTCACCAAAAAATGTCTCTGAAGGGGAGCAGCAAAAATCCAAATGACTGAACCAAGTGTGTGACATCACATCTACAGTAATTCTATGGAGCACTTTTATTAAACGAGATTGTGCATCTCAAAGGGTTTCTTCTATAACAACATTTTTAAAATAAATTACAAAATACTGTATACACACCATACAAGATGTGAAAGATGACAAGTGGTTCGCATGTTGAACTCCATTACTTACTTATTTAAAGTATTAAACATAATACCAACCAGCTCCCAAATCTTTTAGATGACATGGTACAGCGGACTTGTGGGAAAAGGCCATAACAGGACAAGCATCCTATCTCTTTAAATGCGGAGTTGTCTATATTTAAACTTCTGATTATCACTATCATTTCAGATTATACCCAAGATGAACTGTCAGAATTTTTCTACAGCACACTGCTGTCACAAAAAGTTGCTTTTAATAATGTGCAGTATGAAATGGAGCTAGTGACTATCCGAAAGAAAAGGTTATCAACTTAAAACATTATACTATAATTTGGGAAATGTTTTTTATGACATTTTTAAGTAATGGGCTAAAATATGCCAAACCACTGATACTGCCCTTTAACAGTTAAAAAAAATGAGGGAATGAATATTTTGTCCATTCTACAAATCCTAACTCTATGAAGTGTAGCATCATTCATAAACCGGGAAGTATGCCATTAGGAACTCATGTTGGGTTCATAGTTAATTATAGCACTGCATGGTAATTAAGTCTTTCGGTGTCTAGGGAAGCACGCTGACACACACACACGCACGCACACACACACACACACACACACACACACACACACGCACACACTGTAACCTCCCAGTCGACTGGTCGATTTATACGTCGATACGTTCTGGCTCGACCAAAATTCTGATTGGTTGATTTTTTGCCGTGTTAATTTCATCAGGTGGAAGCATAGACCGTTATGGTCTATGGCAGGAAAGCACTAATTACTAATGGGGGTGTTTACAGAGCAACCCTGTTTCACAGGTAACAGTCTGTCTTCAGAACACCCCCCTTGTTTTCACCTTTTTTGGATTAGCCCAACCCACCGGAGACAGATTGAAGAAAGTACTAGAAAGCCTTCGTCTGATGGTTTGCTGAATATTTATTTAATTTTGAGTGTTTAATTTACAGTCAGTCCTCCTCTACCATGTCGAAGACATCGGCAGTGTGGCAGCATTTTACAAAAATAGATAACGGAAAAAAGTCGAATGCAAAGTTTGCAAGTAACAGTTTGCATATCCCAGCTGGACTACAAACATGGCATATCACCTAAAAACGGTAAAATAATACCACTGTTTTGAGCAGGCTATAGGAACATATCAGAATTGGCATATTTATGGTCTAAGGATAATGAGGCCCATTGCTCCCCAGTGGAGGGCTGGATGGCCTCTACCATCCAAACGCTAAAATAATATCACGGAAGGAATTGTCGACTTTATGGCTCAGGATATGAGGCCCATTGCTGTTGTGGAGGGCTGAGGTCATAATAACTTGTTAATATACAGCGCCAGCACGCCACACCAGTTTCAGAGTTAATACAACACAGCGAGGCACTGAGCGTGACCACAGATATGTTTAAATATACAGTATATATTAAAGTGGACGTGCCTTTTGTGTTTAAGAGTAAAAGCTTTAAATTAATAGTCTATTCGTGTCTGAGCCGCGAAGCCGAGCTCCGATGTTCAGCGCTCCGTGCGAGGACATGCACAGTGCGCTGATGCAGCGCTGCCAGAGCCGACAGACGAGTGTCATTTCAGTGCAAAATAATTAGGTCCAAAACGATTTGATATACTGCAAATAGCCTAAAAGGACAAGTACAGTAAATTAATCTAGCATTCCCCCCCCAGTCGATTTTTAGTCGAAATGTTCACGACTTCAGTCGACCAAGATTTTCTTTGGTTGATTACAGCCCTAACACACGCATACACACAAATAAAGAACTGTATGTTCAAGCTGTATTCTCCAACCAAATTAAATCTTACATGCATTCCCACACAGTCACACTGACCAGTTCTGCTACGTCCGAAGGGGTGACAGCGGAGTCTGGTCCCTCCGTGGTGGTCTGGGAAGAGTCGCTGGCTGGAAGTGACCGATCATTAGTGCCTAACAGAGTCCCACCTACACCTAAAGGCCCTCCCTCCATCTCTGGTGTAGTGTAGTCAGCTGTCTCTGGAGTAATGTTGGCCCCACCGCTGGAGCTCCGACTCAGCATTTCCTCCTCGTTGTCATTGGGTGACTCAGGAGTGTCTGATGCAGATGTCCCGCCTCCACCTTGCTCTGAGGAGGCACTAAGGTCCACTGAGTCTCCAGGCTGCAGGGTATGCTGGGAGGAGCGAGGCTGCTCTGTGATGATGTCCACCTGGGCTGCGGAGGAGCCATCTTCACCAACAACTGCCGCTGAAAGACACACACACAAAGTCAATGTTGTACTGCTGCATAGGGCTTTGCCATCTAGTTTAAAAAGTGAAGCTGCCAAATACTTTACGTTCTGCCTCTTAGGGTGCATCCTCACCTGTGAAGGCACCAGCAGTGACCTCGGTTCTCTCAGTGTCATCCTCCAACCCATCCTCCTCCCCAGAGAGCATTTTACCTGGAAACAACAGGTGTGTCAACATAAGATAACATCAACACATACACTAGCTGAAGAGAGGCAAATAGACTAAAACCTGGGTGAGGCAAATTTACTTTTAACTAAGTGCATAAATAAAAAAATAAAAAAAAATAAGACTGCCTCAGTTTTCTTGGATGTATACAATTAAGTAATTATTGTGCATCATTTACAATATATCCAGAATTTAGAGGACAATCAACAACCATAGGTGACACACCCTGACTGAAACATCAGAGGATGGAGGTGAGCACATAGAGATAAATGAACCAGTCACCTCTCGGTTTCCTGAGAACGAGTGGACTGCAGGAAGAAGCTCCACCTGCTGCATTTGGCAGGAAACAGGAAGTAGAAACACAAGAAGAGAATAGAAAAGCAGCAAAAGCTCAAAAGGACTCGTAGGAAACAGAACAGTTATATATTAACAGTTAACAGGGAAAGAGTTAGGAAACAAAGAAAAAGGCTGCAAACACAGACCAAAGCAGAAACTGGAGTAGCGCACCAACACAGTTTGGTCAACTAATTACATGGCAAAGTCTTTTAGTAAGGATTAATGAATTAAAACATTGTATAAAAGCTTTATGAAGCCAATCCTGACTGATCAATGTGTTTACCAATGAGCTCGAGGATGCTGCTGGAGCGTGCACGGCTCTCAGTGTCCTGGCGGAACACGGTGCCATGTAGAATGCTGCCTGCAGTGATGAGCATGTGCAGAAGCTCTGGCGGGGGAGTCCTGAACATCTGCTGCAGGAGCTCCAGAGCTGCCGTGACCACATTGTGATCCCAGTGCTGTGTGTAGTGCAAGGTCAGCTCGTACACCTTCACACAAACATATGAAATTCAGCCAAAACTCTGTAATGAATATACAAACACAGATGTCCACACAATCACGCTCTTCTCTCAACCTGTAGCAGTTGTTCAGGTGTTGGCTGTACATCAGCCTCCTTCCTCATGACTCCAAAGCTTCCTTTGAGGCTGGTGGTGTTGACTTGCTGCTGCAGCAGAGGCATCAGGTAGCGAAGGGTTAACAGCACCCCCAGAATTAGGTGGCTGAGGTGCTCCTCATCCACTGGAATCAGCAGACCTAGAGAAGGACAGAATGTTAGGGTGCGTGTTCCCTACTTGAATGTTGGTAGCCGTAGTGCTGTAGCTAAAAGCAGTTAGATACCAAACTAGCTCCCAAACAGTAACAACTAGGCAGGTAAGAAGGTGCATGGCCAGAGTATGTGTGTGGGCGTGGCCCTACCCAGCAGCACATTAAGGAGCCAGGTGTAGAAGTAGCTGCTGCGTCTGGAGTGTTGGCACACACTGACGGCTGAGCTGGCTGCTGTCCGTCTGATGGTGGGGGAGCTGGACTTTAGGTTGGCCACAAATGACTTCAGCAGCACCTAGAACAAAAAGGGTTGGACTACAATGACTGCAAGCTTTTGCAAGATGTGCATATTTCCTTGTATAAATGGTATTCAATTTAGTGATATTATTATTTTGGTAGTAATCTTTTGTTAAATTATAATATATATATATATATATATATATATATATATAAATATATAAAAATATATATATATATATATATATATAAACCCTTAAAAAAGGAAACCTTTCTTCAGCTTGTTTTAATAATGACTTTCAGGTATATTAAAAAGGTGCTCTAAGCGATGTCTCGCGTGTTTTAGGCTTCAACATTTGTTGTCACATACAAACAAACAACTCCTCACTATCCGCGAGCTGCCTGTCCCCAAAACACACTGTTAAAAAAAAAAAAAAAAAAAAAAAAAAATAAGGGTCTCTGTAGACAGCCTAGGGTCTACAAACAGCAACAAAAACCAACTGTGCCCACCTGGACCACCAAGCATACACAAACACTGTTCCAGCGTTCCAGCCAATAACTGACAAGAAGGTATTGGGGGTTGGGGGGTTAGTGCACGGAAGCACAGAAAGGAGGGGGAGGGGATGGGATGAGGAGGGATGGGACAAGTAGTCTTGTTTTGTTTGAAAATACTTCTAACGTCAACAAGAAGTAACGTAACCCAACATTGCTTAGAGCACCTTATCTCAAACTTTTTTTTGATGGCGAGGAGAAGAGAAGAAACAGGGAACAAATCCCCAAACAAAAAATATAAAGAAAAACTATTTTTAAAAGCAAAAAATATCTGAGGCCAAAATTAATTTCTATACTAAACGGTTTTAAGGTTTCTGCTTTGTGTGCATACCTTGATCTCGCCATCATTGGCAAAGTTACCCAAGGCGGCCATGATCTTGGGCATTGCGGCAGCCAGAGTCTCCTGTACGGTCTCCTCCTGCCGCTTGGTGATTCGGGAGAGGCATGGCAACAGGTTAACCAGGTAGGGTCTGGACCACAAGGGATAGAGGGAGGGAAACGAATGCAAACAGAAGTAGAAGAAAGTAGAAGAGTAGTAAAAAGCCTTTTAAACTGAGTTAGACAGTGATGCTTCTTCCCCTAACAATTGATGATTGTGAGACAAACTATGTTAAATACAGATAGTAGCTTTACAATCTACAACAAAATCTGCTGTCCCCTGAGTTTGGCATTATGTAATTTAAATATGGTTGTCATGTGAATGAAGCAAAAAAGTAATTTTCAGACAGTGTGTGTATACCTGCATTTCTGAGGTCTAATGAGGTGAGCAAGCTCAGCAAACCTCCACAAAGCTGCCCTCAAACTCCGAGAGGCACCGTTCTACAGAGATAAACAAACACTCAACCTCAAGTTTTAATTTTCACACTTTACATGAAACAAATGGCAAACCTTAGTCATTAGTCTGTGAGAATAAAACCGTTGCACAGACATATATGGCATACCTTTTTAATTTCTTTATACAGCTCCAGCTGCAGTCTAGGCAGGTTGGAGTCCATCAGTGCCTAAAAAATAAACATCAAACCTGATCATCCTGGGCAACATGGCTAATTCAACAAGAAAAACTGATTTTAAAATTAAATAGACAGAAATAATGCATTATTATATGGATTGTAAAAAGACATCTAGTCACATCATGCAAACTCAAATCAAGGCTTGTTAGTCTGTCTGTCTGCACCATGTCATTAGTGGATACCAACTGAAAAGTAATTGATTATCTACTTTATTTACTATTATTGAAGAAACAATGAAGGATGACGTTGAAAAGAGGAGAGAAGATAGTAGTCTGGGGTCATGCTCACTTTGATGATTTTGTTCAGGCACTCATCGGCTACCATGCGGACATCTGATTCGCTGTCATCACTGCAGAGCAGGAACATCTCCATGGCAATGCCCAGCAGTTTCTGAAACTCTGGCGATGTTCTGCTCCCAGGACCATAGAGAAGAAAAGTAATGTAGACAAATGTCATTACGCACACACATATTCAATTTTTTGTATACGTCAATACCACTAGTCTGAACTGTTTACACCCGAAACACTCAAAACCATAATAAAAGGGGTGAGGAAAAAACAACAGAAGGGGTGAAATTTCATACTGTCTCAACCCAACTCAAACTGACATATTAAGCTTAGGTCATTGTAATTACAGACACTCAATGTAAATTTGATTGATAAAAAAAAAAAAGAGTTCTGATCAGTCAGGCCTACCTCAGAGACTGAGCCACAATATTTTCACATATTGTCAGGCAGTGGGTGACCCTGTCCTTCTTTGTGGTAGCCTGTTCCTTTTTCCTGCAAAAGGGGAAAGATGGAGAGGATGGGAAAACGGGACAGAAAACAAGAGAAAGCAAGAGACAAGGAATACAGAGGTAGGCAGAGAGAGAGAGAGAGAGAGAGAGAGAGAGAAACTGAACTGCTGGAAGTCATTCAAACAGGATTACAATTAAATCTCTTACTGATAGCCAAACAGCACAATGGATGGAATACTAAATATACCAGGCCAATGCCAGGCCACCCCATAAAACACTGCAACACTGGTAATGACTGTAAATATTGCTGAAAAGACAACAACTGAGGAGATCTCTATGCGGGTATGAAAGGAGCCACAGTGCACATTTAAAAAAGTCTAGTCAAATCTAAGTATTCCTTGAATAGCAGAGAGAAATGTCCATTTAAAAAGTGTCAAGCAACTTAAGTACTAACACACAAGAGCACAATTTTAGTCCTATTCCCTCTGCATCCAATTATAAAGCATGCATCAACAGCAGAAACATTTTCTATAATAGCTCAGCGAGACACTGCATAGGCTATATATTCCATCATTTACACCATTAGTGATGCAATTTACTAAACTGTATACTAATCAAGGAAAAGCAGTCCGTTGCAGAGAGTGCATTGGTGATGACAATAGACACGTCTAGGGACCTCTCGACTAGCAGATGAGCCTGATGAGTCTGCTGGTGATTTAACACCAAAACCTCTTTAGAACTTGACAAATGAAATTATTGACTAGGAGGAAAAGTATATTTGAAAAGGTGGAAAATATGGTAGGTCGTTACTGAAGGTGTTTGGCATGTGTTCGCTACAGCAAATCTCCCTCCACTGATCAGGATGGGGTGCGATGGACATGCATACGTGACGCCAGTCCAGGAGGCTCCCATTAATGCACCAGGTTAACAGCAAAAGTAGTTATGACATCTAACGTTACCCTTCTGTGCAATTAACAGCACAATGTTACTCTCAATATATGAATGTGGCTTTACAAACAAAATTGTTCTTCCGAGAGCAACTAATTAGTTAAGCAGAACCGGAATCTTTTAATTAGTCCCCGACCCCTTAGCAGGTGCGTGGGCATTAATTAGCGGATACTAGTACTGTATGTTAGCTATCACTCAGCTAACGTTAGTCCTACAAAACTGAATATTTGAGTGTCGAATAATGCTAAGCATTAGTGCAATGTCTGGCAACAAGTAGATATGAGATAGCAGAGAAGCTTAAAAAACAGTTTAGAATCGGGTTGCTGGTTTGGATGCTGCTAACTGGCTTCATGCTAACAATTAAACCTTGGTTCTGTTAACTTAGCTAACGTTACCTGAGAGAGAGAGAGAGAGAGAGAGAGCGGGCAATTACGTTAGCTCACAAGCTAGCTAAGCTAGCTGTTAGCTTGCTATGCAATCGCTGTGGGACAAAAATTCACTTACTGCCTCTGGACAAGCTCCTCGGCGGTCGGTGGTCCCTGTTGCTGCTGGAATGACTTCAGAGACTCAAAGGCCTTCATCAATTTCTCCATGGTGGCCATTTTAGTAATCAGTAAGCAAGCTAGCTAAGCTATCTAATGTTTACTATGTGAGCTAACTAGCTGAGTGTGGACAAGTTTAGCGCAAGGGAGAGAGCAATGGGTGCGTAGTGCGACGAGAGTGCTAACACTGCTCGCGACAACTACCACCGGCTCTGCTTCTTTTCGTGCAATATATCTCTTAATCTTTTACTATGTCAATACTTAATAGACAAAATGTTGGTCGATAATAAGCCATCTTTGATGCAGCGTTGCGTTCCCCCGACAAAATCACACCAGGAAGTGGCATTGGTGACAGTATTACAGAAAGGGGAGGGGTGCAACGTCAGCGGCCAATCAGATTGCGGTTTTATGTTGGATTTCTTAATGAAAAACCAATGACTGCGGTTTTATGTCGAGTGCCTTCATGAAGAACCAATGGGTGTGTAAGGTTGTTTTTTCTTTTGTTGTTATTGTTGATGTCACGGGATCGCTGTAATCCACATTGTAAAAACATATTTGAGCAAGACCAGTGCTGTAGCAGTGGCATTTATCTTTGCACCAAGAAAGATGAGTGGGATGTGTGACAGCGGGGAGGTTAAGAGAGCTTCTTGTAAATCAAAAACCTCTGCATTGAAATGAACGTTTCTGGCTTTCACCTTCAAATGGACAATTATACTTAGTTATTATACCCATCCCGAATCAGTAGAAATATAGTCAGTGGTGAAAAGACAAGCGCCCGAGAGAAAGCAAATCTATAACTTTAATCTGCACTTAAATTATGTAATGACTTAAGGAAGTAGTATTAAAAGTTTTAATGCTAATCGGAGAAGTATCCCTTTAATAAAGTCTTACCTGCAGGAAATACTCTCTAATTCCACCAGTGCAGATATTATGGCTTGGACACAACATAGGTATTAGCAGCAGGACACTGTTTTCTATTTCGGTTTTGAACCCTACATTCTCCCATCTCTGTCAATTTATTCACAACAAACAAATTAATATATGACACAAATAAGTCACGACACAAGTATTTTTTATACAAATGGCAGTGTATTATTTCATAATTACAAATGTCAGATATGGTACAACAACCAGTGATACAACTTGTACAAGAATTAACAATGACTGCAGTGGTTGAATGACATGACTGTACAGATACAAAAAAAGAAGAAAAATCAAGAAGTCCCAGGCCACGTTTGAATACCAATAATGCATTTGACGTTCCTCCCTTCCTTGAAAATATCACTTCCGATCGACTAGCCGATATATCTGGACAGAAGAGTACCAAACCCTTGAAAACCTCCAGGCATTTATCGGTTGTTTTCCCAAATCTAGACTCAAGTAACATCAAGGAACTGAGTATCTCTCACTTCTAAACGTTGTTGGTGAGCACCATCCAAGTTTTGAGGGGGAGACTCACCATCACCACCTTGGAGGAAGGCAGGAGAGAAGGAAAACATGTCATGCATTCAAACAGGGCCAACTCAGCTGGTCACCTTGTCATTTATAAAGTTGTCCTCAGATACCAGTGAGATATGTTGGCACTAGAAGGTCATCATTTACATATACAAGGAACCTGAAGTATTACAAACCGATACATGCTTGAGTAATAAAACATATGTATTTTTTTTTTTTTAAACAGGCATTACAATGCACTTAGTGCGGACATTCAAAACTGTTGAGCTTTTTAAAGTTCCTTTATGTGAAGGAATTTCTCTCAGAACGGACGGAATGATAAAGAGGTTGAAAAAAGGCAGGGTGTCAGAACTGAACTTGGTAATTGGCACATACAATGAAGGCTGTCAGTCTTTCTTCAGTCAATGTTTCCGATTACAAGACAAGTTTGATTTACTTAATGTTGCTTTTGGTATCATTGGCAAAAATAGTTAAAGACACTTCCTAAAGTCATTGTCAAAACACACCATAGTGCAATGAAACTAAACAGATTTTTTTTTACTGCTGTATGGATGGTATAGGAGTAAAGTTCAATGATAGAGGCATGGGTGGCAAACACAGTTTAGTTTCCCTGTGAGAGTGAATGAATGTGTGTTAGAGCTTAGTTACATGTTAGAAATAGAAATACATAATTTACAAGGTTTTTTGAGGCTAAAGAGCGTAAAGGCTAAAATCTACATAGGCAAGAGAAATCTGCTTCAAAATGTGCCTGAGAGCAACAAAAAATGAACAGACACTCAGGTGACGTCAAGCCAGCAACAGACGCACACGTTCGATTCCTGATTTTTGATGAATGGAATGTGCAATAGGGGACAACATTTTTTTTAGAACAGGCCAACTCTCCAAATTAGTTAATGAGATGGGGAACTCCACACGTACCATTTTAAATGTAAGCGGTCTTGAATGGTTGGAAATTCAATTGAGTGCCATTCAAGTCCTTACATAATTTCTAGCTATTGTATTGTACTTCAATGCATTAGATCAAACAGAAGCTGCATTACATACATACACACGCACACTGGGTATTCACAGCATTAAAAACAGGTTGTGGGGGAGTAAACGGCAACTGACTAAAAACCAAAATTCAAAAGCAATATGGCTTCAAAAGCCTCTGAAATGACAATGAAAACAAACAATTGGAACATGGTGGGAAGTCTACAGAAAATGTATTTGTTCAGGATCAGTTAACTTGGAAACATTTCTATGATGAAACAAAAGTGCACAACAACTGCAAGTGGCGAGGGTTTTTGTACACTAGATGATAGCAACTCTGCAGGCAGGATAATAAACATTATGCCCCTGTTCCTCCCCATCTACACACATACAAGCAACTGTCTCTTATGACAACATACAGGATTTCAATGGAATAGTTAAAGGCAGCCGCTATTATGATTAAGAAATGTCATTTTCATCTCACAAACACAGCTAAAGCCGCAGGGTCTAACTGGAGGTCTACTAGCAGGATATGTGGCTGACAGGCGTTGTGCTATCTATGATCAACCGGCACAGAAGCCCAAGCTGTATCTCAAGTCAGCGCAGAGGCTGCGGACAGATGAATCAATGTAAGCTTGTTTAATGCAACAACAATTTGTTTTCAGCTGCAGGCGATATCTCGTATACAGTGCAATCATCATCATCAGTCTCTATGTTCCAACTCAACCTGTCCTAGGCTTTCTGGTACACACAAAAAATATGATTGACAGATTACACAAAAAGAAGCAGAAAACAAAGTTTGAGGAATAAAGATAAACAACCAAAAACTGTTTTGCCTGAGTGAATAATGTAACAGACATTTACTTAACAAGCTGTTCTCCCAAAGGAAACAGCCTGGCATCTAAAATTAAAGATCTGAGCCTTTTGCAGCTCATGAGATTTTGGAGAGGTCCAGGAATGATAATTATCAGGACTTGTATTACTAAAAAAAACAGCCTCCGTAATATTTCCTTAAAATACTAATTGTTGCACATGCTGATCCATGCCATCTCTACTAGAATTAAGTTGGTACAGGCACCTAGGAGACAGTTTACTACACGTCATACAGTCCACTGCAACCTAGCTAACTGGGCTCAAGGAAAGATGTTGATTATCACTTCCAAACTAATTTAAACATGTGGGGAAGGCTTAAGCAGCATAGCATCAACACAGCAATGCTAGACTGGATTTATTTTCCAACAATACCATTTGGATCGATGCGCTTCATTCAGATCTACCTGAGCCTGCAGAGGCTAAGGGTTAGTTTGGGAACCAGGTGGATCTGATGTGCTAACAACACGTCACGTTGGCTAAATGATTGACAAACATACAGCACATGTAAAAACAAAAAGACCTTATGCTACATTGAGAAAAAAAAAAAAACTACTGGTACTGTGCTTCTTAAAAAAACTCCCCAATACACATTATTCATACTCATTCCAAAAGAAAATAAAAACATAATGTATGCATTCAAGTGGTACTTTTATGGCTTTTTGTACAATACAACCTTTAGTGAAAATATACATCTAGACATAAATTCAAGTACAAATGTACAAAATCTTTAAACTCATACTTTTTTCTTTAATTATAATACACTTTTAATACAGCTCATAAATACAGGTCAACATTCACTGAGTTCCTAAGATTTGCGCTTGGTTGGAGTTTGTGGTGAAGTTCAGCGGCGGGGGGGGGGGGGAAGAGGAGGCAGGTGGAGGGAGTGGTTTAAAGTCGCGAGGGCTCTTCGATCTCGTCGTCACTGTAACCGCTCTTAAAACAGACCTGGGAAAAACCAGAAGTGAGGATATATCACTAACCTTAGCAACTTTCATCACTACATCTCACATGTGCAAGTTGAGGTCACATTCTCCTAGAACACCCACCTTAATTTAACCATATAACAAGAAGTATTTCTCTAGTGCCCAGGCTGGTGTCTGGCACTCAAACACAGAACTGTGAGCAAGTTAGAAGTAGACACAAGACATGCAACTGAAGCATGAGCCTAGGTTTGGTAACAAATAACCAATTGTGATTACATTGTGCTTCCCATTTAAAAAAGTAGTATAACAAAACTAGAAATGCAGCTTTTTTTTAATGTAATATCCCTACTTGAAATGACATACAGTTTCCATGCAGTGCTCTCATAATGTTGTATTGGCATTTTTACTACAAAGAGCTGCCTTATCTTTGACTTTTTATTTTACCTGAAAAACATCCAGAGGTGAGCAGTGCCTGCAGCCTCTCTCTCACGCTGAATACAGCCCCGACAATCTCCACCAATAAGATAGAGCAGACTGTATGTAGCCCAAAAGGCAAAACGCAGGGCGAGAAAAACGTCCACACAGCACTCACTACTGCTGCCTTAAAACGTATTGCTGTGAGCACATGGTGATAATGACATTTATATCAACTACTCGCTTATCTTATCAGTAACAGATCACTGCTTAAAGTGATTTTCTGAAGTAAACCAAACTGAGACTATAAAAGTAGAATTTTGAGAAGTAAGAGGGGCATGTCACCCCCTTGTCCCCAGAGGTAGCTACATGTTGAAACAAGTAAAGAACAAAATGAAAGTTCTTAATAATAAAGTACAGGTGGAAGTTACTTGGAGACTTGAAATATGTTTTATCACTGTATCTTCAAAGTAAAGCTTGATATCTAGTCTTTCCACAAGCACAAATCTCAAGAAAAAAAATCCTCGTTTTAGATCTTCTGAGACAAAATGGCACAACAACAAATACAAAAAGGAATATGCAAAGGTATAGAAAGGAAAGGAGAGGCCTTAACTTAAAGGGGTATACACCCCTTTGTCTACCCCTAGCCCTAGGTCAAAATGAGTATTGGGACAACCCTTACTCTCACATGAACACACAAAACCTAGGGGAAGGGGTCAGATAGAGAAATGAGATTCAGCCTTAAACTAGGAATGGCATAACTAGAAAAAAAGGAAGGAAGAAAAGAAGGAGGAGAAGAAGTACCTTAGCCCCCACCCCCTCGAACAGTTGTCGGAGCACTAGCACTTGCCTCTCTTCTGAACAGGCGGTAGAAGAAGCCTCTCTTTGGTGGAGGATTAGGCCGGTTCACATCCAGATCGGAGCACAGAGTCCCATCAGTCTCGTAGACGTTGATTTCTTTAAAGCATTCCATTTCAATCATCTACAAAAAGGACAAGAGGTTGAGTTTTCTACCCTGATAACTTTCACTTCCTTAGGAGTTTGGTTCAACAAATGGTCTGTGCATAAGGGTGGGTGCAGTGGTGGAAGAAGTATTCAGATCATTTACTTCAGTAATAGTACTAATACCACACTGTATAAGTCCTGCATTGAAAATGTTACTTAGGTAGGAGTATGTAAGTACAGTATCATCACAAAAATGTACTTAAAGTATTAAAAGTAAAAAGTACTCAATGCAGAAAAATCCTCACATTTTAGAAACAGGAAACGATCCAGACAATTCTGTCAATCATCTAAGTGATTATTCAGCTAATCATTTCAGCTGGACTTATATATATATGCCTATATATTGTTGGGTATTTTAAATAATCTATACTAAAACATTGTATTTCATAAACTGCTTGTGTTTTGTGTGCAACAATCTTAATTTGTAACGTAACTAAAGCTGTCAGATTAATGTAGTGGAGTAAAAAGTACATTATTTCTCTCTAAAAAGTAACAGACTAGAAGTGAAAGTGGCATAAAAAGAAAAGACTCAAGTAAAGTACCTCAAATCTGTAATTAAGTACAGTACTAGAGTAAATGTGCTTAGTTACATTCCACCTCTGGGTGGGTGCCATTTATTTAAAACACAACCCTCTTTACAGGTACACTTCCTCAAGCCGCATACATATTCAGCAACTTGAGTCATTCACAGGTAATGGCACATTAAAAAGCATTTACATTGATTTATACTTCTTCAATACTCTTAAGGGAAGGTAACCTTTAATACGGGTACTTTTATGTCACTAGTGCTGTACTGCATTGTATCAGTCTGTTGTGACTGAACGATGACATCATCTGAGGCCTGAGCCTGCTGTACCTCGTTCTGCCACGGGATGGAGACACTGCCTGTGACAAACTTGTGGTAAAAGTCGTCATCTGTGGGGTCAAGGTTCACGCCTTTGACAGTGGAGAACTGCTCAATGTCCAGGACGTCTTTACAGTACACCGCCCGGGGCTGTGCGAGAGAAAGAAAGAGAGAAGAAAGAGAGAGAGAGAGAGAGAGAGAGAACTGTGAAAAGTGTATTTATTTTGGATGAAAGGAGGGAATACTAATCCTGAAATCAATCAGATTGTTATTTTTAATAACATGAAAGTCTTTAATACTGAAGACTCTTTGCTGCTCTGTTCTCCCCAGCAAGGCCCTACTGTTCTGAATAGTCCAAAATAGAAACGCGGATAGCACTATCAACTGTCAACTATTGATTTAACCTCTCAGGTCAATCACTCTCTTCACTCGGGCTATTTTTTGACACTGAAAATGTATTGATTCCCGGGATGAACAGCTTTGAAATCTATGAGTGCAGCATAGAATAAAAGCTTACAGTGTTTTTGGTTGAACTACATTCATCTCAGGAGGGTAGTGGTCTGTGTTACACTCCATAGTTACACATATTTATCATTGACGGTTTCTTAATATGACCACAGCTGTCTACTGTTCACAAGCTCCACTGGAGGTATTAGTGATGATCACCATACAACAGAGCAACTCTGCTTTAATCGCTGTAGAAGAAAGCATGTTTTCCATTTTGTCAGCCAGTTGGGATTTCAAACGATAGTGAAATCACACGCATGCTTCTCACCCCCCCCCAGCTACCATGATAACTACATTACACTGGAAGTGTTTGTTTACTTGTGACAATGGCATTTCCTGGCTATAAACTGTGAATTGAGCCTGTATGCACTCTAGTTTGTGTGCTAGTGTGTGCGGTCCTTACATCGGGGCTGAAGGGAGGGTCCAGCATGTTGGCCTCCAGCCGTTTGAAGTTGATGTTTCTGAAGATTGGGTGCTGCTTGACCTCTATGGCCCCTCGACCCTGACAACCCAGTCGCTCCTTGGGGTCCTTAGCCAAGAGCTGACACGCAGAAGGAAGAAGAGGAAGAAGAGGTTTAAATATTGCAACTCTCTAAAGATGTGCTGTTAGCCCAAATGGCTTTGGCTGATGAATTATAGCCAAATGTATTTTAAATATCTCACAAAAAAAGTTTGACGAATCCCTTTAGTGCAATGTATACAAAACACACACATGGTCATAGTTTGCATGTAATCCGCTTGCCTTTATGTATCTGACCTAATGTAATTTAATAAAGACCGATACAAATCCATGCACTCAGGGGTTAATGCAGCACCATCATGGATAGAATTAGAGAGCGCTATTGCCTTCTCTATGAGAGCTCTAGGATAACATTACCACCTACAGTACAGCAGGCTTATGAAGTGGATGAGTGCTGTTTAGTGGTTTGGCTACTAGTAGACACTCTCACTGGCCCTGTTGTCACCCAAAAAGCTGGTGGCGTTTACAATCAACAGTCCAATGGATTTGACATTTTTCACCACATCTCTCTTTCTAGTTCCCCATCGTTTCTCTCGCCGTTGCACAACTCTTGCCCAATTTACACCAGGGCTCAAAGCAGACTCTCAATCTCACTTTCTGCTCTTGACAACTTGGATCACTTTTCTATTTTGGGCTGTGGTAATCCCCCCCCCCCACCTCCCTCCCTCCCTATCACCACCACCCTCTTGTATTTTCTCCCCCTTCCTGATTATCTTTCTCCCATTTCTTGCTGAAACCTTTTTTTTTCTCCTCCTCTCCCTGGGGAGTCTTTGAATCTGCTGAACCTCGGGTCAGAATGTTCCACTGCGTCACACAAATAAATGTCCAGTCCCCTCCTGTTCAGGGGCAAAGCCGCTTAGTGGCTCCCTCTTGGAGAATGGTGAGTTTGTGGAAGACAAAAGGTGAAAGCCGGATGGAAAGATTTCAAGCTAAGTTCTATTAAACAACTGAACTCCTTGAAACCTGCACTAATCCATATGTTTATATTAACATTGGGTTGCTCGTAGTGACAAAGTTCCAGAGTTATTAGCTCTGCAGTTCCCCTCAACTCTACAGAGCTATTTAGCATCTTTTAGCTCATTGGTTTGGTTTCACAGTCTGAAAATGTACAGTTTGGAATCAGCAATCCGCACCGTTTTCAGCCCTGATAAACCCATTTTGTTCCTGTCCAGCACCAAACAGAAAAAGTGCAACAGACACCAACTCCCTGGTGAACATACTGTAAGAGGAACATTTAGCAGCTAAAGAGCCAAATATTTCTCTCAGGAGTTGGTGGAGACAGAAACAGAGAAAGGAAAGATACAATTTGCATGATTGACTTACATTCATCAGGTCACCAGAAATGTGAATAAAAGTTGCTCCATATCAGCTAGATGTGTAAATATGCAACTGTTTGGCAACTTCAAAAGGTGATACTTGGTCAGTGTTGTGTTTAATCCACGGTCTTCAAGTGGCCAAAGAGATCATAGGTTTAAACTTTAAACATTTGTTCAGAAATCAGGTGTATTTTTAAACAAAGCTGTTGTTTCTAATATCTCACTGTGCAACTTCTGCTTTTCATGTGTCACTGTGTCTTCTAAGTGAGTGGCAGAACATAAAAGACCTATTGAGGCAACAGCTACTGTTTGTAGATATAAAGGCAGTTATTGCAGTATTATAAACCTGTTCATGTAATTTATCAAGGAGACATGAACATAAAGTCACCTCCAAGTGGTATGACAATGCTTTTTCTGCATTATTCTCCACCACCCCCTCAGCCACACCCATCAATGTCCTTATTTGCCATTACGCTGTTAATGTGCTTTCCTCCCTTTGTCTTCATTCCTCCTCTTCCAGGATTTTTATAGTCTCGTATTGCCAGACCTTACTCCATAACGCTCTAGGTTGTTGTCATTTCTTTAAACCAATCACAATCACCTTGGGTGCCGCCAAGTTCCAAAAGCAGCAATGGTGACTCTGCAAAACAGTCTCGGGAAGGAACTTGTATGGTGGAACATTTGCACCCCGCAAGAAAACACCACATACAATGTTAAATAAAGTTAACTGTTCACACAATACACTAACGTGAGCTATTTCAATTAGCTGGAAAGATGGATAATGTAATTTGCTGTGTGTTTTTGTCCATAGCAATCCTCTAGGTGTACCAAAATGTCCCAGTTAGATAGTAAATGCCATAAACATATTATTTGTACATTTTCAACAGTATTCCCTGAAAGAACCAAACAATTTTCTTCTTAACTTGCGATTTTCAGTGTGTTTTTTTCCCCAAAGTGAACGGAGTTTGAGAACGGCAACTCATGTGCCAGATGTCAGGCAATTATCCTGGGAAATGTACTTCCGTTACACTACTGACTACTACTCTTTCTAACTACTACTACTTGCTAACTCCTACTCTTTTTCTAACCCCACAGCCATCTGTCACCTCAATCTCCTCACTCTCACCTGTCTGCAGATGTCCTTTGCCTCCTCTGCAAACTTATCAGAGTACTCCTCTGGGTCCTCGCGCACTCGTCTGTCCACCTCCTCCCGTTTGACACGCTCCTTGCGCTTGCGGAAGGGCGACTGGCCCTGTATCATCTCAAAGATCAGGCAGCCCAGCCCCCACCAGTCCGGGCTGACGGTGTAGCTCTCGTTCTGGATCACCTCGGGAGCTGAGGGAGATAAGAAGATACAGGGATGAGGGGTGAGAAAAGTGAGGTCAGTTCAAGTAGCAAACCTGACAGATAGGTTTACAATCTGAATCAAGTGAAACGGAGACAGTTGATAAAGGTCATAAGGAGAGGTAGAAAGATGAGAATTGTACAGATAAGGTAAAGGAATGGTTGCAGTGGTTTTAGTATCGAAGGATGTAAGGATTGACTAAAGAAGGAGGTAGAACAGGGTTACCATGATTCTTACCCATGTATCCAACAGTGCCCACTCTCCCTCGTATCGTCTCTCCTTCGGGGGATTTGAACAGCGAGGCCCAGGTCTGAAATTCGGATGTGTCCTGAAAAAGAACCAAAGATTATTAACCTAACTGAAATCATGAAAATCATAAAATGTACAGTAAAGAAGAATAAATCTAAATTCCCTAGACATTAAGAGTTACAAAAACTAGTCTCGCTTTCCACATAGCATTTGGGGATTGGAGAAAAAAATGCTCTGGTTTATTGGCATTTATTTAAACCAATCATAATCATCTTGGGCGGTGCTATGCACCAGAGAAAAGCTGTGGTGCTGCTGCAAAATAGGCTCGGAAGATAACTTGTTTTTGTTGAAGATGTGTATGTTCAAAAGTTGTTTTAGTCGTGCAACAGAAAACTCCGATTGGACAGTCTAGCTAGCTGTCTGGATTTACCCTGCAGAGAAAAGGTTAACCATTGTCCTCATTTATTGACCGGAGTTTAAAATGCCAACACATGTACATGTACATCTGGCCTAGATGAGTAAAATTTGGCGGATTTTCCGACCGCAACGGAGCAATCCCGGGAAGTGGAACGTCAAGGATATAGACTATACAAAAAACAACTAATGAGTGCAAAGGTTAAAGCCATAGTGCCCTGAAAATGTTTATGTTACACTGAAATGATCTTTTATGAGAGAAGTCAGTGAAAGAAACAGTGAGAAAAGTACGAGCAGGAAAGAGACACAAAGGAGATTCCTCTATTTTAAGATACGACCATGTTACAGAGAATAGATGATATAGAGTAGGACTCAGAGGAGCGAACGAGATGTGAAGAACTTGAAGAGATGACTTTTCAGCCTTTGAAAGACAGGGAGACTTCTGCTGCTGTGCTGGCACATTATAAAGTGAGGTATGGGTTACATCAAAAGGAGAAAAACTATTGGAACATACCACGATCATCCAGAAGGATGTTTTCAGGTTTCAAATCCCTGCGGGGGGGGGGGGGAAGAGATAAGAGAACACATTAGGGAGTCATTCAGTTGATATACGGCTTGTTTAAAAATAGAACTTATATTTAAGGATCTAACAATAAAATACTGGCAAAATATTTGTATTCTTTATTAATTTGTCATGCTGTTGACATTTCATTGTCTTTTATTGCCTGTGTGCTTCTACAATCTTCCATGTGGATTAATAGATGGCTTAGCTGCAGACATATCTTTATTTGCTCTGTTATCATGCGTTATATTGTACTGAGCTATATTCGTGTTCAACAGAACTTCCAGACTGAGAATTTTAGGCTCCTAAAGTTAGTCTCTTCTTCTAAATCTCATTTCAGAACTTATTTATATGTGAAGGTCTTTTCCAAACCTTTTTAAATAACATTGCCACGTTGTTATGTTTATTGTTATTTATTTTTATTTTAACGCTATTTTTAGCCAAATCAGAGTAGCCAAATCTAACTTTATTCAAAAGTGCAATACAATTTATTATATAGCCATAACAATTTGAAAACTGGGACACTCCACTAGCCAATGCCAAGCTCAACCACAATGCTAACTGTGAAGTTAACTGTAACCAGTGCTGTGATCAACGGACACGGTGTTTATATGACTATGTGGGCCATGTGTATGTGGGTGCATGTGTCCACTGAAAACTTCAGTGTTTATGTTAGCGTTACTCTGAGGCTCCATTGAGTGTGACAGGTGCATGACACCTCGTGAAATAGGTATACCATTAACCCAGTGACACTTCATCATCCAGGTCTTTCCATTTGCACTTGTCCCAATCTTACACGACTGCAAACAGCCTTATGGAATTTATCTCTTCATAACACCAGAGCTGGGACAAAGACTCAGACATACAGTTAGTTTATGGTTTGTTTTAGACCTGTTGCATTGGTGAGGTTTGCCAATTGCCTTTGGGTTAAAGGGGTATTCCCCCAATTTAATACTGCACGTCTACACTAAAGGGGTATTCCCCCAATTTAATACTGCACTTATGTAGCGCCTGACAACCCTTACTGTCTGGTAAACCCCACTTCTTTTAAACTCCACAACCACAGTTTGTAACGCTGGCTTTCTGTAACAAAAAGTCAAATCTTAAGCCTCAATTAAGATAACACTGAAACAGGTGTGTAGTCAGGAATGGGCCAGGGCAGCACTGGCCTGCCCACTTTACTTACTGGCCCGTCCAACTAAGTCTGATCAAAAATACGTTTTGTTATGAAAAATATTAAAATGTATGTATTAAAAAAAGAACTATTTACAGATCTACAGTGGGTACGGAAAGTATTCAGACCCCTTTACATTTTTCACTCTTTGTTTCATTGCAGCCTTTTTCCAAAAATCAAAAAAGTTCATTTTATTTCTCAGTAATGTACACTCAGCAACCCATCTTGACAGAAAAAAACAGAAATTTAGAAATTTTTGCATATTTATTAAAAAACAAAAACTGAAATATCACATGGTCATAAGTATTCAGACCCTTTGCCGTGACCCTCATATGTAACTCAGGTGCTGTCTATTTCTTCTGATCATCCTTGAGATGGTTCTACACCTTCATTGGAGTCCAGCTGTGTTTGATTATACTGATTGGACTTGATTAGGAAAGCCACACACCTGTCTATATAAAACCTTACAGCTCACAGTGCATGTCAGAGCAAATGACAATCATGAGGTCAAAGGAACTGCCTGAAGAGCTCAGAGACAGAATTGTGGCAAGGCACAGATCTGGTCAAGGTTACAAAAAAATTTCTGCTGCACTTAAGGTTCCTAAGAGCACAGTGGCCTCCATAATCCTCAAATGGAAGACGTTTGGGACGACCAGAACCCTTCCTAGAGCTGGCCGTCCGGCCAAACTGAGCTATCGGGGGAGAAGAGCCTTGGTGAGAGAGGCAAAGAAGAACCCAATGGTCACTGTGGCTAAGCTCCAGAGATGCAGTCGGGAGATGGGAGAAAGTTGTAGTAAGTCAACCATCACTGCAGCAATCCACCAGTCGGGGCTTTATGGCAGAGTGGCCCGAAGGAAGCCTCTCCTCAGTGCAAGACACATGAAAGCCCGCATGGAGTTTGCTAAAAAACACCTGAAGGACTCCAAGATGGTGATAAATAAAATCCTCTGGTCTGATGAGACCAAGATAGAACTTTTTGGCCTTAATTCTAAGCGGTATGTGTGGAGAAAACCAGGCACTGCTCATCACCTGTCCAATACAGTCTCAACAGTGAAGCATGGTGGTGGCAGCATCATGCTGTGGGGGTGTTTTTCAGCTGCAGGGACAGGACGACTGGTTGCAATCGAGGGAAAGATGAATGCGGCCAAGTACAGGGATATCCTGGACGAAAACCTTTTCCAGAGTGCTCTGGACCTCAGACTGGGCCGAAGGTTTACCTTCCAACAAGACAATGACCCTAAGCACACCGCTAAAATAACGAAGGAGTGGCTTCACAACAACTCTGTGGCTGTTCTTGAATGGCCCAGCCAGAGCCCTGACTTAAACCCAATTGAGCATCTCTGGAGAGACCTGAAAATGACTGTCCACCAACGTTTACCATCCAACCTGACAGAACTGGAGAGGATCTGCAAGGAGGAATGGCAGAGGATACCCAAATCCAGATGTGAGAAACTTGTTGCATCTTTCCCAAAACGACTCATGGCTGTATTAGATCAAAAGGGTGCTTCTACTAAATACTGAACAAAGGGTCTGAATACTTATGACCATGTGATATTTCAGTTTTTGTTTTTTAATAAATATGCAAAAATTTCTAAATTTCTGTTTTTTTCTGTCAAGATGGGTTGCTGAGTGTACATTACTGAGAAATAAAATGAACTTTTTTGATTTTTGGAAAAAGGCTGCAATGAAACAAAGAGTGAAAAATTTAAAGGGGTCTGAATACTTTCCGTACCCACTGTACTTGTGTGTTTCATGTGTCTTCTCTTCTGATTAAAACAAAACTGTTTAACCCATAGAATAAGGATCAAACTATGAGAAAGCCTTCAGAACATAGGTGGTTACTATGGTAGCAACAGGCAGACTCTCCAGGTTGCATTCAGCAGCTAATGTTAGCTAGCTGGCTTTTCACACAAATGTACCATGGATGTGTTAAGTAATGTACTGTTAAAAGTTACCGCAACAGCAATGGCTTCTCTTTAAGGTGGTATGGACAGTTTTCTTGGATGGAATACAGTATAAATAAGGACAAGCTTTTCTGCAGCATGTGCAGGCATTTCCCCAGCGGAGCTGACAGCCCATCAGCAACAGAGGAGTTTGTTTGAGTGCTGGCCCTCACAGAAGTAACATTAAGTAAAACGTGTTTCATGCTTCTTGTAACCTAGTAACCTTCCTATTTAGTAAGAAATGGTGATGACTTCTAGCCGAAATGCATTTGTGTTTTGCCCACACTCGATACACTGTCTAAGATTTGACGCCTTGCTGGACACTTTTCATTATATCTTACATAATTCAAACAATGCTTGGTTGAAGTTTTCATTCTTTGATTTTCTTTTACTGCTGCTAGCGCATTTGCTCGTGATCCGACCATAGTCCTGAAGCAACTATGCTGTTATAAATGCACAAAGGATTTGTTACATGTGTGATTTCTATCTGATGTGGGCTAGTCCATGTCCTGCAGGATGTAAACACCTTCTCTGCTGTTTGGTTAATGTTTAGTTTTTACTTTGTGAAATAAAATGGTTAATTTTATAAATATATTTTAGCCTGAATAGGTTAAAATCAACGTCATCTGGGTTATTTTCTCAGACTGAAGAAAGCTCCTTTTAGATCCACAAAAGGCATCATTCAACTGTGTTTACTGGTTGATTATTGCTTCTCGTGACAAGTAAACTGAACTTCCTGTGTAAAATCGGCAGAGTGCCCCCTTAAAGGCCAGGACATTTAGCCAGTTGTAGGCAAACTCTCTTGTACAACAACAAGCTTACATAATGTTGATCCGGGTGCTGCAACCTAACAACATTGGTCCTCAGAGACAAAGATCCTTAAAATACCCCTGAGAATTTTCCTAAAGCATCTATGCTTACTGCTGTCCTGATATGATAGTACAAATGCCCCTTCCCACCTACAATACCTTCTAATCTCTAAAACAGACATCATGAAAAATAACTTTTTGACTTGATTCCCCAAAACAGTTTCTGACCCTGTGTGAGCTAACCTGTAGACTATCCTCTCACGGTGCAGGTCCTCAAGGCCACAGCAGATCTCAGCAGCATAAAAGATGGCCCTCTGCTCGTCGAAGCCAGAGTTGCCCATGTTGTAGATGTGGAACTTTAAGTCACCGCCATTCATTATGGTCAACACCAGGCACAGCGCATCCTTGGTCTCATAGGCATATGCTAGACTAACCTGGAGAGGGAGGCAAATTTGGGGAAGTAGTAACAAGGGAGGTGAGGGACCAGTCAAGACGTCAGTGTAGAGGAGGGCATGAGGAGAGAAAGAGGGGAGGAAGACGACGAGGGAAGAGCAGTGGTAAGAGACAGGGTGGCTAGATTGTTTCATTTGGTGTATTTAATGCCCCAAATAATCATCCGTTATCCCGGATGGAACGTCAGGAATGTATACAAAGAGAAACAGATATCATAGATATGGAAAACAATAATCCCACCACCATCTATCTCTCTTCTCTCATTCCCAACAGCCTCCCTTTCTCTCCCCTCCTATGGGTCAGTGACACACAGGGTATATAGTTTGTGTGCATGTGTTGTTGTGTACAAGCAGGATGTTGCTGCCATCGGGAGGAATCCCATCTGCTCCAGACTACATAGTCAGAGACAGACCACAAGAGGGGATGGGAAAAAATTCTTATGGGCCAAATGAAACACACACACACACACACACACACACACACACACACACACACACACACACACACACACACACACACACACACACACACACACACACACACACACACACACACACACACACACACAGACAGACAGACAGACAGACAGACAGACAGACACACAGACACACACACACACACACACACACACACACACACACACACACACATGCACACACAGACAGACGCAAGCACACAAGCACACATCCAAAAATCGTGTTTATGCATTAGCAACGGACAAATCTATTGAACTTGGCACCACAAAACAATGGCTCTCACACTGGGCTTGGTGTCGGTGTTTTCTTTCAAAATGGAAAACACTAGAAAAGAGATATATATATAAGAGATATAAAAGAGACTGAAATCGTTTCAACTGTGCAATCAACATTTCCACTAATGTCCGACATTCATGCAATAAAATCATCACTGAAGAAAATGTCGATTTTTTGTATTGATGTTTGTCCTGATGTGCTGTAACTATGTTTTATGTTTCTGCAGAACAGGAACCTGCTGAAAACCAGTTTTTAAACTGAGTCAGGCCCGTTTTTATATTGTAATGAAATGTTACTTTTCAAACTTTCCTGTATAATAAATATATGAAATGAAATGAAAATGAAAACCTGGCAATAACTTTACTCATAAAGTAAATCCTAACACCCATCCACTTTTCCTCCCTCTGGAGTTGAAACTTCTCAGGTAATGGAGAGGAAAAGTAGTGAAAGTTGGCCTTCCTTACTTGTTCTTTGATCAGATATTTAAAATTACAATCTTGAAGATCTCACTTTCGGTCTCTTTAGAGGCACCTATGGTGATAAACTAATTCCAGGTGTGTTTTGGGATCTCACTTATGATTTTTCCTGGGAATGTCGCCACAGACATCCAGTTTGTAAAACTGCAAATGCAAGGTTTTCATCAGTAGGCCCAATCATCATTGTGTTACTTCATTCTGTGATAGTGACTTAAATTAAGTAAAAATTAAGTAGGCAGTTTGCTTTTGGTGCAGTTAGGCAAAAAATCCATAATAATCTTCAATCTCTTCAAAGTGGTCTGCAAGAAAACCCTAACAGGCTTTAGAAAATCTAGCTTGCAACGGTAGACTTTGGCCAATCACAGGTCATTTCTATCCAACGCAGATGTGCAAGCACGTCCCTTCAGTGAAGGTTATGCTTACCGTAGCCAAAGGCTCAGGGATGCAACTAATTTAAGCCTAACTATTAGATAAGAGACTTTATTGTCATCCATCTATATACAGTACACAGAGTTGAAAAATGTAGTCCAGTTTATCTTCCAGAGAGCAGACATTAGCTTTGAAACAAGTCAAGAGAGCTGCTCTTGTGGAGTTAGCCTCTAGCCTAGCACGAACATTGGTTCATTTGCAGTGTTTACATTTTTCTCACACATAGTCTCTGGCATCTCCTTTTGGATGGCAGCAGCCTGCGACTAATTCAAGTTCATGTAGCTAGCTAGAGCCTTGAATCACACGAAACGCCACTCATTGCAAAAAGAAGGTGCCCTGTACAGAAGACTATGGGCCCTTTCTTGCACCCGGCAAAGTGCAGCTCAAAGCCTGATGCAAGTGTCTTTGTTAGTTTAAGTTTAACACAGTTGTCAATTTCCAGTCTAGCGCCCACATCGTTCAGATAGCAAATTCACCTGCATGCAGGCGTGTTCAGGTGCATTCTTGGCGTATTTTCCACATTTACCAACAAAAACCTGGTCTAAAGTCACGCAGCCTTTCATTGTTATGTTAAGAGCGCAAATATTTTAGGCTCGTGCACAGCACGCACACTATGCCATGTATGATCTTCCCGCACAAGCAGATCAGTTTCTCTCCTTCCTTCTTAGCAAATTCCACCATCATAATAGCAATGCACCAAGGTACAAACGCACCTGGCTTTTTAAGGGAATGGGATATGACACTGATTGTTTTTTGCATGTTACACCTAAAACACACCTATGATTAATTAAGACACTAAGTCCAACACTTTTAAACCATGTGACTGCCGCACGGACCCTTTTTCCGCCATTAAATAGCAAAAGCTGATTCATACACACCCTAAACGCACGTGCACTTCACGCCTGGTGCTTGGATTGTTTTTAAAACCAACATAAAGCAGGGGATGCTTTAGGGCGTGGCTACATGCCGACCTGTCAATCATGACAGAGGCTTAGCAATGCTAACCATGGCACTATGGACAATAAGATTAAGCTGTAAACTTGTTTTTAGGGTGTGGGCCATGTGATCAGAGCCATATATTATATACTATTAAATACGGCTCTGCATGTGATGAAATGAATGACCACAGCTAAGTGGTGCATCTGATGGGAGGGGGGCTGGACAGAAAGGGGCAGGGAGAGCTGCAAGAAGAGGTCTCGCTCCACAAATTCTGGCGTATGTTTTTGCATTCTGCCTCCTGCAAACATTTAGATGGAAATCTTCAAGATTATTACTAAAAAAACGTAATTATACAGATTGTTGTTAAATGGTAGCCCTCCAAACTCAGAGTGAGGTAGCGCTACTTTGGTCTCACCTGCTGCCGGAGACTTCAGAACAGGGTCACCCTGCCCTGTGTCTCACATGCACATATACACACCCACACACTGAATATGTGGATGGGTAATTGGTTAAAACATACAGTAAGCTGGCAGTACGTATTGACTAATAGTATGATGCACTGATAAAAATAAAAAAAAAGGTAAAGGAGAATACCGAGAGAGAAATGAGGGGTTTGAGAGAGCACTTGACTCTACTCCTTGCTACTGCTGTTTGGTCAGTGTTGCTAGGCAACAGAGCGGCTCTCGTAGGTAGAGAGGCACATGAAGAGTCATCAGTTCTGCCTGCAGCACAGAACACACACACACACACACACACACACACACACACACACACACACACACACACAAATCCCAGGTGACAAGTGTGTGTGTGTGTGTGTGTACATGCTTCTGCCATGACTCATTTAAAACAAGGACATGCAAAATAGCTCACGCTGCATCAGAAACCGACTAATCCAAAACGTAGTACAACTCAAACACGACCATTAGCTTTAAATGGAGAACATGGAATGGCTTTGAGGCGCTGCTCCCTTACAATCCAGCTTACTGTACTACAGATCAATACCTCCAGTCTGTACAATTAAATAGTAGAATACTGTGTTCATATACAAAATACACATTGCACACACACCTACAGAAATTAACATGTCTATCCCTCTAGGTGCTCCTCACCATGTTCCAGGAATGATAAATGAGCCCTTGCTGTAATTTCCTTGTCTTTGCAACAATCATTTTTAACACTGAGCCAAAGCTAAGTTTTCTTTTCCTGCCAAAACACCTGAGAGGTTTTTGTACGTACAGTTGGACGAAATGGAAAGAGAAGCACATTTTACTAGTTTTCCAGCTGCGTATGACTCCTGATGTCAACATGCGTAGTAGAGCAGGATTAAAATTTAGGCATTTCCATATTAAAGGAGTGTTGAAAGCAGAATCAGAAAACAGACAGATACACCAGGAACACATCTAATACATCACATGCACACAGTGAGGGAGAAAGTGAGAAAAGGACTAAAAGAATCATATTTTAGAATTTATGAACTAACAAATTTCCAGTTTCTACGTGTATTTTTTTAAGCAACTATCAGCTAATAATAAAGTAAATTGTCCTTATTTCAGGTGCATTTGAAGCACTGTGATCATATAAATTGAATGAAAATAATTTACACATTTAAGGTTATTCTTGTAACATTCCTTTTATATTACTATATATACATTATTTCCATCTACTTGAAAGGTCTTGAACTGTTTTTATAATGTATCATCTTACATGTTAATGGACTGTCAACTGAAAATGTCTGCCCTTTGGTACAGCATGGAAGAAATAAAAAGCTAGGTGACTGCGTACAAAGCATCAAGGCTTGGCATTACAGCGCTAGCCAAAAACTACCACTTACTCATGACTATGGCTCAATTTATAAAAATCCTCAATAGGAAAATCAGCCAATAGCTAGGCCACCATTAAGAGTTTAAGGCATGGTGGTACAGTGGCAGAATAATTTCATTTATTTTTTTTGGGCTGGCACACATCCTCTGAGCAGGACAGTGTATTCATTTCTTCTACATGCTGTTGTTCTGACTTAAACTGCGAAATGAAATGCAGTTGGCTTACAAAAGTCAACACAATAAGCTTAAGGAATGAGACACTTCCCTAAATGCTTTGCTCAGTTTACTGCTCTCATATGAAGCTTGATTGATTGATCATTGATCATTTGATTACAGATATGTTTTATTCTAAAATCATGTCAAAAATTGATTTTGCCCCTAATGAACTAAAGTTGTAAGGACTTTTGGACACTAAAAGGAATCTGGATGTACTATAAGTCAGTGTTGCGGGTCACTGCAAATAGGATTTATAAAGTAGTTATTCTTATCATGTACTTGGTTAGTTTTCAGCTGAGTTAAAGTTAACAAAGTTAAAGTAATGTAATTTTAACACAAAACGTGTGGGACCAAAGTAGGTGTAGAGGCATGTGTTATTTTTCCTCACAATCTATGACACGTAATATACAACTATCAATCCGTAATTAAACACCACTGCATCAAGAACATATAAAAACAAAACAGATTTCAATTAACTTTTAGAATACATTCACAGTTAATTAAAGGCTGACAGTATGCTCCACATGAAATCAATAGTGGCATGTTTTCATAGATAACATAGCAGGTGTGTTACCAAAATTAATTTGCATTTGGTTTCATTTGCTGCAGTGCATTCAAGTTGGTTAACTGAACTTGTCAATGTTTTTTTTGCACATCCTTGCTAACTGCCAGTTAGCAAACCCCAAACCCCCCTTTACTTTTATCCCATCATGTTTCTTTCCACTGGGACTCACGAGCCTGTCCACCTGGCATGGACGTCATTAAACAAACAGAACTGGAGTCACAGCAACTGTCTGTAACAGCTGATCGACAGCCTTTACAAACACGCCACTCAATTTCATTTGGAGGATCCTGGAGCCATAACAAACAACGCTCTCACATACTGTACGCACACACACTCACAAATAGACAGACAGACAAAACAGGTACAATTCTGTTGAAAAGTTGAATAAGAAAAATGGAGTACTTACTACAAAACTACTGTTAACTTTTTCTAAAATGCGTTTTTCGTTTAGTGCCATTGCTTCACCTTTTCTTTTCTTCACTCGTTTCTTTTCCAGCTTTTTACAGGCGTACATCTTACCGGTGGCACGTACTTGGCAGGCACAAACCTGGAAAACAAGCAACGAGAAAACACGATCACACACACACGCCCATAAACAAACACACACACACACACACACACACACACACACACACACACACAAACAAAAAGTATAACTAATGGACGTTAATGTGTCACCCCACACATTTCTCCACCCAACATCACAGGAATAGACACATAAACAGTGCTGCATTAACTAACTGTTAAAAGGTTACCTGCAGCAACTAAAATCATTAACCTCTCAATCCCAAATTTGGTGGGTACGTAACATAACGTAACATTGCCTCTGTATCCATCCCAAAGAAAACTTTAATAACCACAGTAAATCAAGTTATTTCAACTTCTTGATTAGAGTGACACTCACCTCGCCAAATCCACCTTTTCCTAGTACTCTGTAATGTCTGAAGGTATTTTTGGTTACTGGTTGCCTGCAGAATGGAAAGAAGAGAAAATAGAGAAAGGATAAAGAGCGACAAAAAGAGACATAAAATAACTGACTCTCTCAGACTTTGTGATGTAATGATCTAATATATTATTAATCCACCCTGATGACTGCTGTATCCACCCTGCTACAGTTACCCAGCCATTATGCCAAGCTTCATCAATTATTTATTACCACTCACAACGAAACACTGATTGGCAGCACCACCTTTTGTGTTTCAGTACAAACATCTTTCCTGTGACTGGTCTCCATATACTGTAATGTGAGTTTTCCACTTGCTTTGAGCATTTCTTCTGCCATTAACTAAGATAATGTCATTTTTTTATTATTATTATATTCATTAATCATTTTATTTAATATCTGCAGTCTTTTCCTCTAGACAATATGATCCCTACAATAAAAAAAGTTCATAGGCTGGAAGTTTATAGGGGACAATTTGCTGCGCTTAGCAAACAAGTAGAATGAAGGATGCAAAGAGTCAACAGAGAATATTGAATGTGTATAAGATCATACAGGTGTCATTTTTATGTAGGAAAAAAAAGAATGGTTTGCATGTCTGCTTCACCAAGCGTGTAATCTGCAGTGACTACCCACCTCTCCAACCATTTCCACTGCAGGAAGCGAGAGAAGTATATGGACTCGTGGTAGGAGGAAAATGGAGCTCCACTCAGATAATCACGAACTATTCTGTAGTGAGAGAGGGAGGGAGAAAGAGGGTTGGTAATCATTTAATAAATAGGTAATAAAGATGCGACGATGTACGTCACTAGATAAAAACTGACAAATACAAGCACATGTAAAATTTCATGCCAAATCTTCCAATCAGACAGACATCTGGCCTGCTTCCCAGCTACCCCCTGAATCACACATATATGCGCGTGTGTGCGTGTGTGTGTGTGTGTGTGTTGAGGCATTGCCGTCTGTGTTTCGGTTGAAAGCTGTTAACAGTGAAAAAGACTGGAAAAAAACACTGTGAAAAATGTCTTTGAACAGAAACATTCCACTCAACTCAAGCAGGAAACGGGGGATTTTGGGGAAACCGGTTTTCACTGAGCAGGAGGCTGAGTGGAACATCTAATCTCATTTTACCTCACACGTGAATGTGGGTGTGAGTATGTCTGAATCTATGCGATTATGTCAGGCATAATCAACCCCAAATTGCGTAACAGTCCTGCCATAAATTGAAGGGTCGAGGTAACTGACACCAAAGTTCTTTGAGGAATGAAGGGGTCACGAAAGATCCCAGCCTCATCGTCTCCTGACCATACGCCACCCGTCACTCCACTGAGACTTGTAAGAACATGACTGTTTGACATGACCCTGCCAGCCTCCCATATTAGTGTCCTTTTCCACTGCTTTGACTTCAGATGTTGTTTGACTTAAACACCATGTCCTCTTTGACACCGTGGTACCAAACCGACATGAACTCAAACAGGTTTACAGTTAGTTTCAAGGGTTATGGTAAGAAATAATACGGGTCAGCATAAATGTTGTGGTTACGCCTTACAAATGTATTGTCCTTGATGTCTGTGCTGTTGACTGATAACATAAGAATATTACCGCAGTGCTGGGTCCCATTCTAAGGGTCTGGTGTGTCCCCCCCTCCCCTTTCTCTTCAGGCAACACATATGACTCAGCATGTTTTTATTGTGGATCTCAAGGTAAGACAAGAATTTATTCAACAAAACATTGATGCTTCTATTTTATTTTAATCAAGACAAATGCTTATTTGATGTTTGATATTAGATGTATTATTTCAATGATTGTGAACAAAATGCTCAAGATCAAGACTAACCAGTTTCATCCCAGTGTCCATTTCATAATGTCGATGCCAAAAGCAGAGAAACGTAGTTATTGTATATAAGTATGCCACGACTAGCATAACAGCCCTTTTTTTCCTGCCAACCAGTGTGCTCAAATTCTCTTCTGCCGGCCTACAACACATGTCTGAAAAATCAAGCTTATAGCAGATATCCTTCCCTTCCACCCAAATGTTGAAGAGATGCTCATATTTGGCAGGGAGATTTTCCGTGACCATATTTTAAAATGACTTCATCACTAAGGAGGATGAGAAAAGCTGCCTGTGGTTACCAACAGCGCTGGGGTGGCTGGTCTTGGCAAAAGACTTCAGAGTACAGAGTTTCCACAAGGGGAGCACCCTTTGCTTCAGTATGTAAAAGAAAACTAAATTATGTCATAATGAGACCCTTTTGCTTTGTACATGAGATTCCTTCCATTTATGATTCTATCGATCTCTCCTCTGTAGCTGCTAATTGTACTAAAAGCATATACATAAAAAATTAAAATGCACTGAAAAGTGCTGGACTGTCCTGAAACCTTATCAGATACAATAACATTTGTTTTAATTCAGTCTCAAGCACAGTATATGTTTTTCCCCTGTATCAAGTTCTGACCTAAATCTGTCTCAAATATCAAACCATGACCTGAATAACTAAAGTTGCTCAGCTCAGACTCATCAACTGGCTTCACTCAGTCTTATAAGACAAAACCGGTCCCAAACACTTAAAGAAAGGGGCTCCAGAAATGCAGGAGCCTAGCAGTGTCTGGCTTGGAGTCCAGCACCGGACAGACACCATTGGGAGTAGAAATAAACACAGCTACAATATGGCTTTTGTTACTCGAAGGGAGAGGAAAAGAAAAGGGGAGAAAGATCTGCACACGGACCTTTGTCAAGACCGGCGATACACAAAACACCAAGATCCAAGATATCCACATGTATTGAAGGGCCACACTTTACTTTGTATGACATAATCGTATGTTCCACTGCAGCAGAAGAAAATACATGGGTGAGCTAATACATCTCTGTTAGTGGGTGTGTGGCTCTGCCAAAAGTCACATTTCCACGTGCAGCACCATGCTTTCCTACAGGCTTCCCTTCGAGAAAAAAAAGGGAATAAGCCTTGGGTTAGAATTGCATATCGGAAAAAGAAAATTAAAGAAAATAAACGGAATACAAATAATAATGATAGTGGAAGGAGTGATGACCAAACTTGAACAGGAATCCCATTCAAAAGCATTTGAACTACTGCTACTGAAAACCTTTCAGTAACACAAACATGTGTCTGTGTTGTTCTAAGTTTTTACACTCTGCTGTTGTGCCACGCTCCCTTTCCATTTCTCCTAAATTTTCCCAATTTAGTTTGCTCTTCTTTCAGTACTCGGTGGGTCTTTCTTATAGTGACAGACCAATTTTATCAGCCGACCGATATATCTGGCCAATATTTGCATTTTTACGTGTATCGGCATGGGCCAACACACGGCTATTGCATTCGCCGATAGATTTCCCCCGGCATTATTTACAGACCGGCGTCCACAGGCAGCTCTGTGTTGCTGGAGACGCTGCAGTTCACATGCAGACCATGCACCCCCCCCACTACTAGCACCACGGCAGTCAGCAATTACAACTCAAGGACTTTATTTCAATGGCTACTTTTCAGGTTTATTGTTTTCTTAAAGTATTTAAATGTGTTGCCAAAGGATATTTACCTGATTATATCTGTCTTATAATATGTCAGCAAGTAATGCATCATCAAGGCTGTGTTGTAGATGTAGCACATTGCACATATCATTTGGGTTATATGAATGTAAGATGGCTGCAGAAGTGACACTGATCTGTGTTATTGTTTGATATTTTTAAAAGAAATGGCAGAGCCGATTCCAAAAACAAATCCAGTGTGGCAGGGTTTACATTTTTATGATGTAAATTGAGGGAGCAAAAGCAGTATCGGCTCCAAACAAATTGGCAGCCCGTATCGATCATCATCTAAAGGCCCGTACACACCGGGACGAATATCGGCGGGCGTTATTCGTCAGCGTTTTTCGACGCGTTTTTTGTGTTCACACCCAAGCGATTTTCGCTGACGATGAGCCGAATGAACATGCAAATTCATTATCTGTCACTAGATGGCGCTTAATGTAAAAACAGAAATACCCCCGACATAGGGTGGCGCTGCGCAACTTTGCGCTTCTGATACTCGCTTGCAACTCAGAAGAAGAGCAGAGAAGAAGAGAGCAAGTATTTAGAACATTTCTTCTAAATCAGGTATAGCTCTTTATGTTCCGAAACCAAGGAGACCAGCAGCTCAACATTTATTTTGGACATTGTGCTTTGCCTCTTCCTCGTCTTGTGGCAGTGATGACGGTGGCGTATGTCTTCTTCGTTTGTGTGCTCGTTAAGACCGTTTTGTGCTTGAGCGCCGCCAAGTTGTGTTTTAGTGTAACTTCAGAAGCACAAGACACGAGAGCAAAAGGGCCGACTTCATTGGTCGGATAGTTTTTGACGCGGCGCGTCAAACCAAAAAATCGAACCCGAGGCGTTTTTTTAAAAATGACGCTTACGGCGTGGCGTTTTTCGCGTCGGTGTGCACACTCTCATTGACGCCCTTTGTTTAGTCACGACGCGTTAAACGTCGGCGAATATCGCGCGCGATATTCGTCCCGGTGTGAACAGGCCTTAAGGCTGATGAAAAAAATAAAATAAATGAATAAAAAATAAATTGGTATCAACATCGGCACTAAAAACAATCCACATCGGTCAATCACTACTTTCTTATTTAGCACCTCATGCAGCTTAGCGCATCTTCCTTGCTCGCTCTGAAGTCAGTCAGAATGGAGTGGAGGCTTCCCATAGCATAAATTACTTCTTCAGTGTTATAATTTCTCAGTGTTATAATTCTGTGGCCTCTTTCTTTCTCACACATTTTCTCTGCCTAACCCAGTGCCCTTTTTCAGGTGTTAAAATAGAGATGCATGCACAGGGGAGGAAACCAGACCAACAGACCATGACCTGAAATGCCAAAGAAAGAAGACAGTGAAGAAGACCGTGTGTTGTGTTCATCTGAACCTTAACCAACCTTAACCAACCTTAACCAACCAACCACACACACACACACACACACACACACACACACACACACACACGATTAACAGACCAGATGTCACACCAACATTACAGCATTTCACAAAACTATTGGTCTCAATAACTTCATCCATGCCTGGAGAAAAAATTAATTGCAAAAAGTAAAAACAGCAACAGTGTATCAGTGTAGTCAGCATGACCAGCTTCTGAACCTCATTGATTTTAGAACTCCGACAACTACAGGAGAGCAGGCTGAGAACATAACAGTGTTTTTCCAACCATCATTCCCACTTCTCCTTAGTTCCTTCTAGCAGATTCCGGTATTCCCCGGGGAAGCTCAACTGAATCAGAGGCTGGTTGCAACATTTCCAGCCCAAGTCTGTCTGCTTCTGTGGCTAAAAGTTGTGACTTCACAGAATTTTGGCTTTTGCCAGGACTTAAGAAACAGGGGTCTGTTTTTTTGAAGCCTCCTGATTTGCTGAGGTGAATTGTACTGAAGTGTGTATTATACGTATTGATGTGATATATTGATGTATGTTTTTGTAAATGTTCCCTGACAAGCAAATTCTATAAAATAAAATGTGTTGTAAGGCAGAAGTACTGGGTTGCATTTCATTTCTTGCCAAGTCACTGCCAGAGTGTTTACACAATCCAGCAACATTTAGGTATTCTTTTCTATGAAAATCACTTTTTAGGTTTTCTGGTTAGGGCTGGACAAATGTGTTGTGTTACCAGCATTATGAATCTCTTACCATTCTTAATTTACACACATCACCAATCTCCATGAATTGTCTAAACTCATTTTAATTAAACTGAAAAAAGCTACAACAACCAATGATATCTAACCAGAATCTCAACAAACCAATCAGCTCATAGTACAGTTCAGACATCAACTGCTCATACTAATTAAAACAAACACCTCAGAGGTGAGCCAAAACAAGAAAGGTAAAGTAAAAATATATGCCAAGGTAAATATGACAACTTATCATGATATACACATATCATTCAGTTGATGTTCTGTGCAACAGAAAGTTACTGTGACAGAGTTAAATTATTGGGCTGATACAAAGTCACGTTGAGGTGTGTGAATGTGTGTGAGTCTGTGAAATAAGAAGTACATTCGGGGTAATAATCCCCAGTCTGTTTGCATCTACTGGCACTCAGAGCAGGAAGCAGAAACACCTGCAAGTGTGTGTGTGTGTGTGTGTGTGTGTGTGTGTGTGTGTGTGTGTGTGTAAATCTGCGTTTGTGTGTGTGTGGAGCACTGAGGTGGCTGTTGTTTTCATGCCAGCCATCCGGATGCTTTCTCTGCCCACTGCTCTTTTTCATTCGCCTGCATAGCGTATGTGTGTGTGTGTGTGTGTGTGTGTGTGTGTGTGTGTGTGTGTGTGTGTGTGTGTAGTACTGCACTCCAGGTGCCAGCTGCCTCATCATCACTAGTGACAGGATGCACTAGTCCACACGGTCTACAAACACACACTTTCTGAAAGAACAGGACTCTGTTGCACTTTGATGGCCAGACTCAATCTCAATCATAAAGAAAAACACAAACCATCTATAGTATAGTGTATAGTACAAATAATAATAAAACACAAATCTATAAGTGAGATAGAGACTTACTTAGTGCAGTCATTAAAGAGATCCTTACATGGACTCTGCTCCAGCCTCTCCCGACACCCAGCGACCACATCGGGGGGTACAGCTGGCAGATGGGCTGCCGACTTGAGGGTTACAAAGAGAGAGACAGAGGGGTGAGGCAGACAGACAGACAGAGAAGGACAGAAACTAAGTAAGATGATGGTGGTGTAATATGGCTGCAGACCACCAAGGCTTAAGAAAACAGATCAAAACACTATAAGACAGCTCGTCCCTTTCTCCTTGTGAACCTGTACAGTCCAGCTAGTCGGGCTGTGGTCACACCTCAACACAGAAAGGTTTGACTTATCAGTTTGGTCCAGTTTATATAGAGTGGTGAGAATGCTGTAAACTCTATTGAGGACCAAAGTGCACCAAGAAGAGTATGTGACGCATTTATACATTAAAAACAAAAGGTTATATACAACTTGCGCTACAGGACAGCCTGCCAATTGTATGCTATTTCTAGGAGTGCGTTTTTGGTAATGTAGCTGGTTTTGTTTACACCAAAAATAGTGTTGTATGATGAGCAAAGGTTTAATTTTGGTCTTATTAGACCACAGAACCTTCTTCCTCAACCAATAATGCTATCAACGCAACCAAGAGAACCAAAATAGAGGTGTAGAGGTGTGAGCACTACCCAATATTGCTGCAGATAGAGGTGACAATGATACACCAATGCTACAATACACATATTTGGCAACATACACCATGGATAAAGTCCAAAGTAGTTACAGTCCACCATATATGCATGATACATCACTGGCAAATATGTGTTAAGTCATTACTAAATGTAGATGTAATGATGTCATAATAAAAGAAGCAATAATTAAGTAAAATATTAGTTCCATATTGACTAGCTCTGTTATTAAGTAGTTGTTTGTGCAGCATACCCCATTATTAAAGTATGTGTCTAAAACATTCAGTCCGTAGTCTCTCCTCTTCTCGTCAGGAGCGAGCTGGTACATGGCCTGTCGGAGAAGAACAGACGAGTGAGCAACTACAACAGCGCAGGAAGCCACACTCATTAAGCCATCTTTAGTATCTCTCCAAATAAGGTCAAAGAGAGACGGCACCAGAAGGCCGAGAGAAAGTTTGAGATGGGGAGGAAGAGACTGGGAGAAGGGTAGAGGGGTTAATGAGAACCAAAAGAGAGGGGAAGGAATTAAAATAGAAATGAGCATGTTGCCACAGACAAATAAGACAAAGAGATGGTACTGGCCAAAAAAACATCTCATCTTAATCAAGGCGGCAAACTGGCAACCATGTTCATCTTCACGCTTCGCCCGTTACATTCGTCAGCTACCAGGATGAGGTCTCAGTTTTCACGCCTTTGCACCATCACAGAATGTGTTCTGGGTCAAACATGGCTGTAGGCAGAAAGCTGATCTGGAGTTTGACCGCTTTGAGCCGTGTGTGTTTTTGTTTTTTTTCAAGCTTGCTGGAGAGGAATGGTAACGAGTGATGTGACATGTGCATCACAGCCAAGGCATGACGCCCTCAGTGGGACTAACAGCACATGTTAAGTACTAAAATGCAGCTTGTTTCATTTCTTGCATTTTTACGTGTACGAGTCAGTCACTCCCAGTGTATGTACCTTTGTGCTTGTCTACCTAACTTGAAAAAAGTCTAATGTAAATTCTTATTAAATAAGCATGACACCCCCCCCCCACAGTTTTCCTTTCTCGCATACCTCCAGGGGCCTAGACACAAGCTCAAGACTGTGTTTGACTGCTCACCCAGGGGACCTGCCTCTGACGTGGGCTTGACCTCATGGAGGAGTGCATGGAGGAAGGGGAGTGGTCTGTCTTCTGACAGCCTGTCTAAGTCGCTAATCACCCCCTACGCCCACCCCCCATTCTACTGCCAAGAGCAGCCAAAAGGACCAAGCTCGGACTTTCCTCTCCTATTCATTGCTCTGCATGACCCGATTCAGTCTTATGAGAGAAGTCACCAAAAAGTGAATAAGATGAGAGACAAAGACAGAGGAACAGACAAGTAAAAGAGAATGTGAGAGAGAAGGATAGTTATAAGAACAGAGAATAAGCAGAGTGATGGTAAAAGGTTAACTTAATGTCTTACCACAGTATCCATAAACTCGATGCAGCGCTTCAGCTCTGGCCTGGTGTCACAGTACTGACGGAATAACAGCCGACCAATGGGCTGTTTCTCACATAGACTGGTGTAGTCCCTCTCTGAGGGGAGGAGAGGGTGACGGATGGAGAAACATTACTACACTAAAAAATATACTGTAACAGTGGTTCTAAACCTGAAGGCTGGGACCCTACAAGCAGTCACAAGATGAGTCAGGAAAGTCAGAGTAGGAAATACTAAATAAAACAATTATTCTAAACAAAATTATCTTCTCCTTTTTTGTTTTTAAGATTCTTTGTAATTTTTTGTAAAACACTGTACAGTTTTAACCATTCAGGCCACTAAAGACTATCCTGTGAGTCATAGCCTATGAGTTAGCCAATGTAAGCTAACTCATGGATGTTAAATGTTAACCAAATAGAGGTTTTACTTTTTGCAAAACAGGCGAGGGGCTCATCTTTTACTGCACATGACAATTGAAAATACCCTTGCAACTAAAAATATATATATTAAAAAAAAAATGATATCAGCTTTCCAGAAACACAGAGAAGAGATTCTGAGAAAACCAACCACAGTTAAGAAGCTAACATTCGTGGAATGGAGGCTAGCTAAGACAGACGGAAACTTTAAATCTCATATCCTTCTTCTCTATATTAATAGAAAAATGTGTAACTTTATGAACATGTAGGCTAGATGATGTTACAATGTGTATTTCGGTTAGAGTGCACTTTGGAGAAGTCTAAAAGGTATATTCCCCTACTTTTGAAAGTTGCTATTGTATCATGCACAACCAGTAACTAATCTAAAATAGGCTAATCCTATTGATAAACATAGCATAACAAACAGCAGTTAATACTATAAGGGTGAGAGCAACAAAAAGAAACCGTCCCAAAAAGCAAGCTGTCCCTTAATAAGTACATTTGCTTATACTACAACATAACAACAAAACACACTGCATGTCAATAGGCTCATTCGAGATGAACTGCACCTCGCCTGTAAAGTGGACGAGAGCAGGCGAAAGCAGCCGGGGGCGGGGACAAAAATCCGCTCTCTAGTTGGACCGTTTCCAGCCGTTTCCTCTAGCCTTCAGGCTGAACAGGATGTGACAGAAACACATTGGTTGAATTCCGATTGTATAAAATGTCATCAGACCCATATATCAGCTTGTACACAGTCACCAGTTGTTATAATTATGACAGAGTAGCTCTCAAAATGCTCTACATGTGATCTGTTGCTGATTTGAATTAACAACAGACTGTATATGATCTGTAATCTGAACAGATTTAGTCTCTCTGACTTCTGAATGTCACTATCAGCCACACATGTGTTCTGTACAGAGTAAGCCTTTAAATCAGACTAATAGCTGTTAAAATCCCTCCAATTCAAAATCAATAAAAAGTTTATAAAAAAAAACGTCATCATGTTGTCAGTTCTGAATCCGCTGTTAAATCAGGCGTTACCCAGCATGCTCTGGCTACACATGCGTCTTGCAGTCAGTGAAAAGCAACTCCGCTGCCTGTGTCTCAAACTTGCGGCTGCCTTGATCTTGTGAAGTTATTGTTGCCCATGTGTGCATGATGTCAGAGCGAGTCGGGACCAAGTCAGACACAAATCTAACCAGCATGCAACGGGCGGCGATAGCCGGTGATCGATTCTGCGCAGACCTGGCTCATCAAGAACGAGTCTAATGTTCTCTGAATTTGTGTTTATGTGGTGTGTGTGTGTCTGTCCTGTGCAGCTGGCCCCAACCTATTAGGACTAATGGCGTCCATTTGAGTCATATTTCCTCTGGCACCAAATGAGGAAGAGGACCCAGAACATTTTCCATCACTGGTTGACAGTAAGGACACGCACACAAGATATAAATACAAACAAAAATAGGCCACACACATTCTCGTACACATGCGCACTTGAATAGAGGAAGAGGAGGGATGCATGGGATGAAAATTTCTGTGGTGGTGACAGCTACAAGACAACCTCCGACAGTAAATCAAATTTTCACAACAGCCCTCCCAGCTGCACGGTTTATTACACAGCATTCCCCTCTGCTCTGCATCGCAGTGCTTCTCATTCAAACTCACCACTTATACAACCACAAACCTAAGTTATCGCTTTGTTGAGCAAACAGTAGAGCATAGAGATGATATTTTTTATTGCTTCCCCTTCCACTGTGTTTTAGAAGAACAAAAAGTTCTTTCAGAAAATCTTACTGAGAGATCTTTAACTGTATTGCGTTGCACTTGCCTTCAGACAATGCCTTTCATCTTTGATTACTAAGTTTTTGATTTCCCTATCATCTGTGTTCAGCTGTGAGCTGGAGCTGGGAAAGCCCCTTGCTCTCATAATTGATAAAAGCAATTTTAGGGCGTCTGTGCAGCACAAAATGTGTGGAGTATTAACTCCTTTAGCTTGATTGATCTGGCCAGGTGAGAACAATGTCGTGAATACTTGAAAATGTCGATCTCTCTTTGTATTTTGCAAACAAATGTGTTGTCAACACTGTCCAATAAAAAAAACTTCTTATGAGTACATGTGACTTCTGTTGATGAGATGGTTTGTTTGCATATGGGCAGTGTGAACCTAAACAAATTAAATTCAACAAAGTCAACTTTTCCACTCTGGTTGAGAAGAAAATGAACTTTGAATGCTCTCTTAGCTGGAATAGTTGGTGTCTGCTGTTCAGCAACCCAAAAGCTAGAGATTTCAGATTCTTTCTTTTAGTTCATATTTTCTTAAGGAAATTTGGTTATCCCCCACTACATATCATTTCACTAACGCTGTAGTTTACAATGAGCATCTTGATAAGGTCTGTGTCTTGCTCTAGGTTTTGGTGTGTGGATTTCAGGATAGTATCATTCCAATTAGCATTTCCTGCTGAACCACAGGATAACTGGTCCCTCTTTGTGGTGATGAACGCCAATGTTCCTAACACAAAAATCACAGAAACTGTTGTGCAATATACTTAAAAGGATTTTCATCTTTTAACTGAGCCATTGAGCAATGTATGAGCAATGTATATGACGTCAAAATGATCCATGTGTCACTGGGTAGCAACCAACATAATCCTAATGAAGCGATGGTTTCATAATTATACAAGTTTATATGATTTAAGCTTTTGAACCGTAGCTCAGTTTACACTACATTTATCTATAAGGCTTAGAGCACTGTCACTTATTAGCAAATGCATGCCATATACAGTGGGTCTCGAAAGTTTGGGCACCCCAGGTACAAATTTGTATTAATGTGCATAAAGAAGCCAAGAAAAGATGGAAAAATCTCCAAAAAAAAGGCATCCAATTACAGATTAGACATTCATATAATATGTCACAAAAAGTTAGATTTTATTTCCATTATTTACACTTTCAATATAACAGAAAACTGGCATCTGCAAAAGTTTTGGCACCCTATAGAGTTAATACCTTGTACTGCCCCCTTTGGCAAGTATCCCAGCTTGGAAACGCTTCTTGTAGCCAGCCAAGAGTCTTTCAATTCTTGTTTGAGGTATCTTCGCCCATTCTTCCTTCCAAAAGTCTTCCAGTTCTTTGACATTTCTGGGCTGTCTGTCACGCACTGCTCTTTTAAGGTCTATCCATAGATTTTATGTTGAGGTCAGGAGATTGTGAAGGCCATGGCAAAACCTTCAGTTTACGCCTCTTGATGTAATCCACCATAGATTTTGAGGTGTGTTTAGGATCATTATCCATTTGTAGAAGCCATCCTCTCTTAACTTCAGCTTTTTCACAGATGGCATGAAGTTAGCTGAAATTTTATTGAATCCATTTTTCCTTCTACTCGTGAAATGTTCCCTGTGCCACTGGCTGCAATGCAACCCCAAAGCATGATTGATCCCCCCCACTCCTCCATGCTTAACAGTTGGACAGAGGTTCTTTTCATTAAATTCTGTGCCCTTTCTTCTCCAAATGTACCTTTGCTCATTGCGGCCAAAAAGTTCTATTTTAACCTCATCTGTCCACAGAACTTGTTTCCACAATGCATCAGGCTTGTCTATTTGTTCATTTGCAAACTTCAACGCTGATTTTTGTGGTGACAATGTAGAAGAGGTTTTCTTCTGATGACTCTTCCATGAAGACCATATTTGTACAAGTATCTCTTTATAGTGAAATGGTGTACCTCAACTCCAGTGTCTGCCAGGTCTTTCTGGATGGATCGTGCAGTCAAACGTGGGTTTGGAGTTGCTTTTCTCACAATCCTGCGAGCTGTTCTGTCTGATATTTTTCATGGTCTTCCAGATCTTGCTTTAACTTCCACTGTTCCTGATGACTGCCATTTCTTAATTACATTCCAAACAGAGGATATTGGCATCTGAAAACGCTTTGCTATCTTCTTATAGCCTTCTCCTGCTTTGTGAGTGTCAACTATTTTGAGTTTTAGTTTTCTAGACAACTGCTTAGAAGAAGCCATGGTGCTGATTGTTGGGGCGAGGTCAGATGAGTCTGGGCATTTAAAACCTTAAGATTGACATCACCTGGTCTTTCCAGACGATGATTGAGAACAATCCATGACGCTGTCAGGTCTCAGCTTTCCAAAGTGGGCGGTGCATGATTTAAATTCTGCAGGGTGCCCAAACTTTTGCAGACGCCATTTTTTTGTTTTCTGTTATTTTGAAAGTGTAAATGATGGAAATAAAATCTAACTTATGTGAAATATTATACGAATGTCTAATCTGTCATTTGATGCCTTTTGGAGATTTTTCCATCTTTTCTTGGCTTCTTTATGCCCATTAATAAAATTTTTTACCTGGGGTGCCAAAACTTTCTAGCCCCACTGTATTGTTATTTTACCACACAAACATGTATATGAATGGATAAAAGGAATAAATCTGTGCTCTAGATTTATACAAAATCATGTTGATGGCACATTCTGAGCCTTGTGGCAAAAAATGTACTGCTACTGTAACGCCTCTATCACACACCACCTTTACTTGCCGTAATAGAGGGAGTAGTCCCAGCAGTTCTGTATATACTGTGTTATTTTCTGTCATAATTTGTTTACGTTTTAACGGTACACAGAGAACTGGGACTTGGCAACAATCTGTACCCAGGAACACCTGAATGATTATAGTATCCACATTTTCATACCTTAATAGTAAACAAGTACATTTTCTTTTCTTTTTTTAAATATGTGACATATTCTTGTAAGAGCAACAACTACTACAAAAGGTAATTTATGTCAGCCTGCTATTTAAAAAAAGGAAGTTTGAAATGAGTAAAATAAATTATATAAAGGATTTAATCCTGTGGTGTTTGTGCAGCCTTAGTGGGTTGGGCATACAACATTAACTGTGTCTGTTAATGTCCGAATATCAAGACAGAAACCACGCTAGATCACATTCATGTCTCTCTTAATCTTTTTTTTTAACAATGTTCTATTGTTTTTTCAGTAATCCCATCCCACAACAAAACCTCTCTTAACATCTGCCGTATTACAAAAGCCAAAACACAAAGAGCAAACCATATGAACTTAACATATGCACAGAACAATGGCACCTCCAACAAAGCTACAATACACACACATTCAAAAACAAACAAGAATTGTACTTCTGTTATTACAATCCAAGACAAAGACCTTTCCCCTTCTGGGGGTTCACCACTTGTTATATTTTAGATCTCCTGTCCCGCATTTTTTCCCCCTCTATAGGTATGTATGTTTTCATACACTCCCAATTTGTTTTTTAGAACATATGTTAATCTGTCTCTCTTTATCTCTATTTCTTTGATAAAGTTTACAGATTGCTCACCTGCAAAACTAAGAATTCTGTCATAAAATGTACACTGTGAATATAGAAAGACCAAAGACCCACAGTTTCTTTGGCCTTGGTCTGGGTTAAATCATTTGAATATGAGAACATAAGCCAGGTGGAAACCAATGACAGTTTTCCTCTTTGCGTAAGCGTAACCGCTCCTGTGTCCTGAAGAAAAACAACTGCGAAAGTAAGACGAGAGAGAACGTGCAAGACAAAAAGATGTCAGAAATGAATGTAACAGGTAAATGAAAGGAAAGAAAATCATGAAAGGAGAGTTGTAAAGCTTGAACTAGCTTGGATTAATACTAACTGTCTGAGCCAGTGAAGTATGTTAAAATTACAACTTAATTAAAACTCCAATTTAGGCTAAGACTGAGAACATTGGTGAGACAGCGAATGGCCAGCCACAAGTGTACGTATGTGCAGTAGGTGTGCATGCTTGTTAGAGAGAGACCACAGAGATCAAAAGTAATAGGCGCAGGTGTACTGTATACATTGGATGGATACCAGAGAAGAAAAAAGGGAAGGGGAGATAGAAGGAGTGGAGGAGAGAGGGGAATAGTGGCCTAAGGCTGGCAGACAAAGTGGCTGCAGCCCACATAATGTAATCTAGGCTTCCTAGAAGCACTGCACACTTGTCAAGGCTAAGGTCAAATGCCTGACATTATCAAGACACAACAAAGACACTGCTATCAGCCGCTTTACTGTATCCTTCTATCTGCTGTGCCTACACTGTGTATGGGCATGTGTGAGCATCTCTGCACACAGGTGTGTGTGTGTACATGCCTACACGTCTGTGTGTTTAAAGAGGAAAAAAAGGATTATTTTGATCCTGCGCTCAGTGGGATAGGGAAATTATGCAATAGCATCTATGTAATAGTGACGTATGTAAAATTCAACAGCTGCTGCATGCACATATGAGCGCACACACACACACACACACACGCACACACATAAATATGTATAAATAAATATGTAAGATATGACCAGCACAATGCTTCTTCACACTTAAAGTGACATTTATGTGCGTTTTTTTAAGCAAGTAATCTATTGCGGCAGCCGACAGCTACATTCAAGTTTATGATAATTAGATCTGCAAGTAATGATTTGTGATATGAAGACAAAACGAAAAGGAACACAATTGATGCTGAGTAGGAGGTATCACCGTAGGGAGTATGTTCATCTACATCTACCACTCAGCCTCCCTTCTTTACTCCCGTTGTTTCGCACACTCCCTCCTGTCCTTAAGAGATCTTTCCTCCCGTTGTAAAAGCCTTTCTTTTTGTTTCGTTTATTCACTCGCTTCATAACTCTTCTGTTCTGCCACTCTATGCTACTCTGAAGTGGTGGAAAGAGGGAGGGAGAGAGAGAGAAGCAGATAATGGGAGGGGGAGGCATGGAGACAGAAAAGAGGGAGGGAGAGTGGGGGAGGGTAGCACTGCAATCTCTGGCAAAGATAGCTGTGACGCACTAACACACACACACACAAAGTGCTGTGGCATTCAGAGGACCAGGGTGGGTGGGGGGAACGAAGAGATAATGTAGCCCAGGAGTAGAGCACTTGTCTGTGCCACAAAAAGAGAATGTTGCCCCTACTTTCTACTACTTTCTACCTACTAAGTCAAACCTGAATGTAGTTTACATGAAGAAAGAAAGCGGGAGTGAAGACGTTTTGATTTGGTGTGTGAGCAGACAGATTCATTGAGACAAAGATCTAATGTTAGGGGAGACTTTGGGATAAAGAAACGGCTGTGCAAACAGATTCCCTTAGTCAGATACACACAAACACATGTATACACACTGTTTCCTGTCCCCTGCCTGTAACTGCGGGTGGAGACGGGTAGAAACAGGAAGGAAGTCCAATCTGAACTTCCTCCTGCAGTCAGACCCACCCCAACGACATAGCATGGCACGTTATCTTTCTGCTTTTTTTCCACACATACATATACACACACTTCAGATTTCTCACCAATAGTCCGGCGTAGCTCCTCACACTGGCTGATGTGGGGGAGTTTTAGCATCTCCTTCCATTTCTTACTGCGACCATTCCTCTTCCCTCCTCCACCTAAGAGGCACACAGTGAGATTTAAAATCAGCCCATCAATCTTAGTCACTGTTTCAACACTGCAGTTGGAGTCTTTTGGCCAATTGTTGGCATTTTCTACACAAGAACAAGAGGACAACCGGTGTAGTGTGGATGTGTGTGCAGCATGTTGACCAGGCAGCAACCAGATGCAGGGACAGCTGGTTCGTCTCACCAGTCGCCCCTATGCATCATGACCAAGCATGTGGTGAAGATGTTGACAGCTTCAAAGACACACACACAATGTGTGTGTGTGTAGTGAACTAAGGTATTTACACCTTGGAGCATGGACAGAGTACTTAAGGTAGTATTCTTTTCAGATGCTGCTTTGTTCTGAAAAACTAGCAGCTTTACACACAAATAGCAAAAATGTGCAGAGACGAGGAAAGCTTACAGTGGTAATAACCTGCATGTGTGTGTCTGGTAAAAAGACAACACATTATGCAGGTTATGACTTCTTAATTATGAGAATTTGCTTACTTTGGAGTGTTTTTATTCATGGTCAGACAAACAAAAAGCTTTGGAGACATTAGTACATAAATGCAATATAAAACTGTTATTGCATTGCTAACCCTTTCCATAATTAAAGCACTCTCTTTTCGTTTTTTAAGTGGTGTTTATTTGTAAAGATTTTCACTATTTTCTAACATGTTCCTGGGTTGTTGTTTTTTTTGTTTTTTTTTAAAGGAAGTTAAGCTCTTCAGTGGCTTTGATTTATTTTGGTAAAAAATTAGTGAGGGAGTCAGATTAAGGCAGAAAACCCTCGCTGCAGATACACATCTGTGGACCCAGAGTCATTGGATTGCTGTTTTTCTCATTACTTCCATTCCATTTTATTATTATTATTATTATTTTTTTTTAAACACAGTAAACAAATTAGCTTGAGCTGGAGTGAACCATGTAGACTGTGACGGTTTGAGGATGACAGAGAGGGAAATTCTCTGCCCCTAAGTTCACCAGACACCAGCTGGTCCGGCAGTGACATGTGACAGCTTCAACACAAATACATACAGGGGGTCACTGTGGTCAGCTGCAAAAAACAACACACACAAGCACGCTGTATGTGCAGTGTGCATGCGCTCACCTGTACAATAATATCCCCAACCCTTTTATACTCCTAACACAATAGCTTTTCTTAACCAATCATACTAGTCTTATCTTATCGGCACTACAAGCTGTCATTGCATATATGAACAAGCAGTGGTAGCATACACATTCATTTTTTTAAACTACTGTCAGGCTGTGAATAGGTTGACAGGAACGTTATGAGCAGCAACATGTTAAGGCTTATAGGATCCTACTGGTCTCAGGTTGTAGATGTTGACAGGCATGTTGACAGACCAGTTGTGGGGCTGTAGGGGACACACACACACACACACACTGAACACACTGTTGCAGGTAAAGGAAACAAAATAAAAAATAAAAAAGTAACAGCAAAGATAAATGTTGAAATTAAATGTTGGATGATAGCTGATGATTGCCAGTTGCACATGCCTGGTTATATTGCCGAAGAATCCATGCACACACGTGAGCCAAAAACACAGCATGATTGATGATTATAATCAAACCAGCTCAACAACCAGAAACAAATGGTCAGATATTCACTCCTTCCCTGTCAGAAGCTGAGGAAAATGTAAGTGTTGATACATGTAGAGCCAATAAAAAGTTTAAATTGAAAATGCTTGTATACTGTACAAAAGAAATGACTGTGAGAAACTTCAGAAGGGGTCAGAAGGAAAAAAGAGAGAAGGAACTAGAGAATAATTGAGGTTAGTTATAAAATGGACAAAGATACTGACAAGGAAAGAAAGACAGGGATTTTAATGGCAAGCTATGAAAGCGTGCACGTGTGTGTGTGTGTGAGTGCACGTGTCTGTCGGAGCTGGCTGGGCCACCCCACCCTGTTTAATGTCACTCTGACGTCAAAGCCATGTGTGCAAGCCCTTAATGCAGACAGGATGGAGCAAGTATTTATTTAACTTTGGTTCTCCCCTCTGAGAGAACGGGGCCCTCCACAAACACTGACTTCAGAGCAGTTCCACTCATTCATAGCCGAGCCCGACAGCCAGCGCTGAGATCATCGCGCAGGATCTTGGGCCAGGGTTGTGCATTTGCAGAAGTGACCAGATTCAAAAGTTGGAACATGTTGGGAATGACTGATATCAAACCAGGAGACATGCTGCTCAACTACGAGGATGAACATTCCTTGCCTTAAAAGATTTATAAAACAGCAGGGTCATCCTAGTCGCCCAGGAGTCGAGGACCCAAAACACCGTCCCCCTTCTCTCTATTTGTCCCCATGTTTCCTACAACTCTTTACACACTAACAACAAAAAAATGCCACAACAAAATGCCAAAAACAGCTTTGGCACAGATGACCCATTAGAGCTTGTTTAAAACAACTTAAGGTAACCAAAGTCCTCTTCATTCAACAGTCTGTTATTTCTTAAAAGATGGCACGTCGCATCAATGCAAAGCATTTATGTTGTATTAACATGCAACAACCTCTTTTTTTAAGTTATTTTGGGGGCTTTTACCTTTATTAGTGGCAGTGGATAGACATGAAAGGGGGAGAGAGATGGGGGATGACACGCAGCAAAGGGCAGCAGGTCGGATTCAAACCCGGGCCGCTGTAGGACTCAGACTATGGGCCGACCCGCAACAACCTTTCTGAAGGCAATTACTATTCATCACTTCTTTCTCAATTGCAGCACCTCCAGTATTAAGTCTGACATGTTTGATGTATTTAAGCAATGGGAGTCTGGGAAACAGAAAGAAAATGCACATGAGGGGGTAGGCCAAGAGTATTTTAATGCAGTCTTTCTTTGTATGTCTATCTGTGGAGTGATCTACAAGTGTATTAACTAACATTACATTAATGCGTCTCTTCTGTCTTGGCTCTCTCTCCTCCCAGTGATCAGTTGCTGTTTATGCTCTTAATGCATGTGCAGGCCAAAAACAGTCCAACACCATCCCAAATATGCTCCTCTCTCTGTTCTTCCTTTCCTCTCTCTTTCATCTCAAGTAGAAGAAGGAGCCAAACTGGAGGGCACACAGTAGACTGTAGTATAATCTCTGGGTGAGCCCCTCCCGCCCCTGGCCCCAACATTTCAGAGTTCCTGCAGCTTTTATAGTTTCCGACTTGAGAATTTTTTTCTTCAAAGTCAGTTTAAATAGAGTTCCCAACTTATTTTACATCCAAAAGTTAAAGTGGAAAAAATAAAACAGAACTTACAGAAGAAATTCCTGTGTGTTTAATAATGCCTTAAAAAGCATTTAAAAGCTTTCTATTTGTTGAGAAACAGGTGAAATGAGAACTAGACCGATACACCAGCCAACAGATGTGTTGACCATCAGCTCACCAGCTCATTAAAGATATAGGGCCTTATTTTAACGATCTAAGTGCACGGCGTGAAGCGCAGGTGTGTTAAGGGCGTGTCCAAATCCACTTTTGCTAGTTTAACGGCAGAAAAAAGGGTCCGTGTGCAAAAGGGTTGTACTTAGTGTCTTCATTAAATCATAGCTGTGTGCAATAAACCAATCAGTGTGTTATCCCCCATTCCCTTTAAAAGTCAGGCGTGTTTGTACCTTGGTGCACACTATTATGATGACCGATTTGCTAAGCAGTGAAAGCACACAAGCAGATCTTAAAATACTATTTCACATTGTGGTATTTTTAATCTTTTGCAAGTTTATGTCCTGCAGCATATCCCTGTGTGTGTAACAAGCAAAGAGGCATGAGCCTAGGCACATTTTACTTATGCGCTGTTAAAATAACATTGAAATGCTGCGCTATAGACAGTATATACTGGCTGACAAGACAACAATATGCAAGACAGAAATGCCATTACATAGTTTAAAAAAAGTTTATTTGTAACTGTACAATCTTCCATTAATACATATCTGGCTTATAACTAAAAGTCATAATTATAAAAATAATCTAAACATAACAATATTCGTATGAGCCTTAAATATCGGCCAGCCTCTAGGTCAAACAGATTTGTCTAGACTAAAATATATATATATATATAAAAATAAATATCTGTGTTGTACGAGGATATACAAAATATCTTTGTGTCTGGACTGTTGGACAAAACAAGACAAATAAAGACATTTTAAAAAGCCACCATGAGCTCTGGGAACTTGTGGTGGACATTTTTAACCATTTGCTGACATTTTAAGCCCAAACAATTAATCGATTGATGAAGAAAATAATCGTTCGTTACATCCCTAAATTACTATTTAGTTATTCATAGAAATGAATAAAATCATCTCTGTATTTACTGAAAAAAAACTAAATTGTTATTATATATACACAGTATATATAATAACCAATTATATATACACAGTATGAATACATAAAGTGAGTATTTGTACCCATAATCTGAGAATAAATGGTCATTCGGTAAAAATTAAAAGAGATAGCTGTGATAAAACTACATTGCTGGCAACTTTTTCTGCTGTGATTCCCAGCTTTTTCAGATGTTACCATGAACACAGAGCCGTGCGGCGCTGATGTCTTCACAACTAGTCTTTATTTTGCATCGCCATATGGGAGAAGCCGCTCACCCATCTGATGAACACATGTCACATGCCGACACTCAGAATAACAGCCACAAGGCCAGAAAATCAAGCTCGTCTGTGACAGTAACAGAACGACCATGGCAGCAAGCAGCCAGTATGTACATCTTCACACAATCCGCTTCGGGCAGTTCAGCTACACACTTGTACACAGTGACTTAGCGCAAGAAAGTTTAATTCCTTGAACCCTGACTTTTTAAACAGCATGGAGGTTAAAAAGAGCAGGGTCAGTGAGCACTTCAAAATTTCTTCTGAGCATAAAATGAAGAGAAACGTAAGTGAAAAGCCAAACATGCTGTTAAGTAACTCCACTATATTTGAGCACCAACAGCCTTTTTCTAACTTTAAAAACACTGATAACACTGTTTACCAAGTTATTTTTGGCCAATGTAATCATACCCTGAATATTTGGAACCAGCCCATACCTTGTCAGATCTGACCCCCACCCTGCAGCAGTTACATAGGTGGAGGTTCGGAATCAGACGGCTGCGGTATCCTCCCAAAAAACATGACTTAAATGGTAGGAAATGAGAGAGGGTCACACATAGTTTAGGCCCATTGTAATATGAGCATGCACACGCACATGGGCACAATGCAACCTGACCATGATAAATGCTCTCCCAGTCGCTCTCTCACATACAGTGTGTGATTGGCTGGAGTAGTCCCTGATAAGGAAAACATTAGCTGCTAGTATCTGTGTTGCCTATTCAAAGCAAAGGCCCAGTGTTTGCATAAGGTAATCCGTCTGTATACTCTGACCTGAAAGACACATCAGCTGAGAGAGAGGGGATAAGACAAACGTGAATATCAGGCAGCACTGCTCTCCTCTAATCCACACCTCTTTCCCATGCCCCCTTCCCATTTGCTTTCTAACTCTGACTTCTTGCTCCCCTCCCCCATCTAAACAGTTTCTTTGATATGCCTTTGTTATTCTTCATGGTCAGAATTCCCTCCCTCTCTTACTGTTTCTTCATATGGCCCTGCAAAAACGTGGACAACATTACAACATCAGAGTAACTTCCAGGACATCAGGACATGACAAGAGAATGTGCAAAGAGGCCGGGCGGTGGGGGGGGATCTCACATGCAGTTCTTGAGCAGAAAAAAAAAGACACACACGCTTCACGTAAACATGCACTCTTGCTCATTCCAGCAGCGTGCTGTGGTGTTTTGCAATACTTCTCTCTCTCCCCTCTGCCCCGTCTCTCTGTGTTCAAGATATTCCATCAAATCTTGCCGAGACGTGCTTGAAAACTGACCCTTGTTTTCGCAGTGTCTTGAGGGAGAAGGGGGAGGGAAGGACGATAAGCGAACAGGGTGAGACAAACTTGAGCAAGACACACAGAGTTGTAAGAGAGTTGCAAGTGAGTAAGAGGACAGACTGAAAGGTTAATCATTTATATGTTATCTCCAGCTGTCTCTCAGATGAAGAGCCCACTGGTTAATTTTCATGGCCACAGTGAAAGAGCAGGAACGTAAACAAAAGCACCTCTCCAGCACTAAGCCCTTGGGTGAGGAACACATAGCACATATTACACCTTGAAGATTATCTTTGATAAGACAACACTTTCAAGTCATATTTGAAGGCAAGACTGACAAAATGCTACCAAGGGCAGACGCCACAATTGTGACACTAGGATTGTTTCAAAAAAGGCAAACTGATAAAGCATGAAGGACCTTTGATATTTAATACACTTGCCACTAGACTTTGACTCTGCCAGACCTTTTAAAAACTCTTTTACAGAAACTAAATCTTTATATGAACCATACGAACTTGTAAATACACTCAGCCGTACACATTGTTAAATCAGGCTGACAGCTGGGTTCTCATAGGAACAACGGCCATTTAACATTTAACAAGGCAGCTGGAACAAGGTCCCTATGATGTTCACAAACTGCCACAGAAAGTGCCTCTTCATGCTTAGTCAGCTTGCCAAGAAATTGTGCTAATCAACATCCCTGTAGCTACCCAGCTAAACGTTGCTTCTAGTGCCATGCAGCATAGCTGCGTCTCGTTCCCCACACAGCCCATTTGTGGGTGTAATAACTGTAAAATGAGTCCCACATCAAGGGACAGTCACAAAGCAATGTGTGTTATGAGCCTCAGCTGGAGGAAACACCCCAGAGTGATGACAACAAGTGTTAGCCCAGCTATGACCACAAAACTAATAAAGCTACGCTGGCTTACGTCATAAGAAAACCCTCACAAGTGGTCTTGCTAGCCTACCATTTGAAGGGTGGTGGAGAGTGGGCAGAGAGCAGAGAGAGGTTAGAGACACCAGTAGCAGAAACTGTAATTTTTAATGGCAACACTTCCAGCTTGTAAGGTGGAAATGAATTATATAAGCAGGATTAGTTTCTACTGTTTGTCAGAGGAATGTGAGCACTGGACTGTCCACATTCTTTCCTTTTTATGAAGACCGTAGGAATTATGAAAGAAACACAGCAGAACAAAATCAAGTGAAATTTGATTCCAGGAAGAGGGGTGAAATAACCTTCATGTCCAGTCACACTTACATTTGAATATGAAAATATGTGTGGAAATGTACTATGTGGTGAACAAATGTTCATGTCCCCTTTGCATACAAGTTTGTATTAAAGAGTAATAACACTTCTTCTCTGCCCTTTGGGTATTTCCATTGCTTCTTAGTTAGCGCAGACACATTTCTCTACCAAAGTCAGTGACGGCCATAAAATAAAGGTTCACTTTTTTGTTTTTAACAGAATAGCCTTCCAATTGTTTCCCAACTCAAAATGATATTTTGATTTCATCCTACAACTGGAACAATGGTCAACTTTTAAGTAGTGCATGTTCATAATTCCCAGATAGAGAACGTAAAGTCACATCCTTACATTACCAGCACAGCTTTATTAAAGCTTAATTGCAGATGTTTTTAAGCTGAGGTAACATAAGCAGTAGTCGGTACCTCAGGTTGGGCACTTTACAAGCTTTAAACAAGGTTCTTAAAAGACTAACTTTAAAAGACCAGAATGCATGGCAGACATCCAACAGGTTGGGTTTTGACTAAGGGGCGCAACTATTCTCATCTGGAAGAACTCTGTCATGCTCTGACCATGCACCCACCACTGCTCTCTACACACGCTATGGTATGTATGTATGTGTGTATATACATTATATATGACACAACTGAATACAACTAGTAAACAGTCTCTCAAAGAGAATTCTGGGAAATGTAGAAATCTCTAACTGAAGTAAAAAGCATTGTGAATAACCTACATATTTATAGACATTAGGCGTTATTACCTGACTTCATTTTGTTGGTATGTCTAATTTATAATTCCCCAGGGGCTCTAGAGCAACACCCAGATCCACCTCCTGCCTACGTGTTACATCTTAACTCAACACAAAGCAGTATAGAATACAGTGCTTTAGTTCAAGACATTACCTCCCAGCTACTCATATAACAGACATGTTGTACAGCAGGGCATATGCACAACATGTCTGTTATGTGATATGTCAAGTTTAAACAGAGTAGAGTAGAATAGAGTAAGAGAGTTAAATTCTATGTTTTTTTTATATTTAGTACCACTTTTGTAACATAGTTGTCATCTGTCAAGCCTGATCAGAAAGAAAGAAAAATTGCAGTTTCATAAAATGAATGACAAAATGATGTGCAGGCTGCCAATATCTAATGACAGAGCATTCAGGGGTGGATTTGTCTTAAAGAAATGTACAACTTCAGCAATGGCTTAATTATTTACACATCAAGGTTGAGATGTGTTGTCAGGTCTGAAAGAGGAAAATCTATTTGACTTCAGAACAGCTTGCTTCCCTCTTGAGATACAATTGTATAAAACATACAATTCTTTTTTTATAGGAACTATCTTTTTTATGTGAAATTGACCAAAGGGACCCTCCAATTTGGTTGTTAAAAGAGCTCTGACAATAAATGTAATGGAGGCACGATATTTTACAGCTGAAGAGTAAACATAATTTCTCTCAACAGACTTGACAGCACCATCTGCTCTGCTATGATAGGGTGCTCTGCCAACTCAGGTGCTGCAAAGTCTTGTAAACAGTGGAGTCTTCGGGACAAAATATAATAACACTGTTTCTAAATTATCTGTAGTGCTTTTAACTGCATTATGTACTACACATTTTCTGTGAATATCAGCCAATATATCCACCAGTACAGTCTAGGATTAAACAAAATAAGCCACCAAAACAGGCCCTCCAATATATCATCCTCCAATACGTCATTGAGGAGATGGTTTTGATACTGTAACTTTGTGAAAATAACTCTCTAATGCAAGGCTGTGGTTTTTACATCCTCAAAAACTCTTGGTATTCTCACAAATCTTTCCAATACCTCAGGGGAGCTACAGTGATAACTTCCTCTGTCTGGACAAGACTGTCATCTCATGCAAATGCCACTTCTTGCAGCTCTAAGGCAAAAGACAAATCTAAATAACGTAAAAAAAAAATAATTAAAAAAATAAGTGTTGGATTTCCTTTCCACATTCTGTACCAAATGTATATACACATTTCACTGAGGCAGAGATGGGGAGTGGTGGGAGCAGTGTCATCCCTACAAAACCAAGCCACTTCCCTTGACGTGTCATTTCAACTGTGGCAGACTGGACACACCCTGTCATAACACTTCTCACCCTGGCCACCCAGTTTCACATCAGCAACAGGTGTGCAAAAGTTGACTAAACATTCAAACGTTATGAGCGTATTGTTACCAGAAGAAGGTATTCTAGGGATTTATTAATCAAAAGATAATTCTGGGATGGAGAATGCTGCAGAAGATTTTATGACTGTTTATGCGCCATGCATACCTATTATTACGTTGGGAAATTGTCATTTCCCGTCTCAAGAACACGTTGGTAGGGAAAACTCTTACTGACTCAGAGGTTTGGACCCAGCTCATGCAGCTGCTGCTGCTTGCAGAGGCCTTGATTCCATGTAGCACAAAGGTGATCCTGGAGAGCCTCTTGAATAAAAAGGCAGCTGACCTCTGATCCTCAGGAGCCGCTTTCTGTCTGGATTTGTGTGTTTAAAGGTGGGATTTGCTCCACAGATCGTGACACTGCCAAAGTTGACAATTGTCACTGTGACATATTGAAACACTTTGACAGCTGCAAACACCCACCTCTGGAAAGCCTAATTAAAATCTAATTAGTCTCCTGTGCACCATAAAGGGATAAATTGGGAGTGATTAGCTGTTTTAATCTGAGTGCTAATTAACACAGTGAATGGTATAGCAGGGAGAAATATAACAAAAACAACACAGACTGCATACTCAACATGTTTAATTTGTTATGGTGCCAAGTTTACCTCTCAAATTATAAGAACAAATAGCGGGTTGGTATATCTTGATAAAGGACTCAAATAATTACTGGAAATAGCAATACGTTTCCAGACAAATGAACACTATTACCGTAATCAACTAATGTTTTCAGCACAAACCTTACCTTTGAAGCTAAATAAATGAATGTGAACTTTGAAGAAATTCCAGGCTTTTTCTACTCTGTTCATGGTTCATACACTCATCATCACCGAGAAGCCTTTAGAGCCTCTGGCAGAGGACACGGACAGGTACTGTAGATCAGATCAGGGTTGAACAATCGCCCTCACGGGGTAACACTCATGACAAATGCCAAGCACCATTGAAAGGCAGGTAAAGGAAAGCCTTATGCCTCGTAAGGAGCAGAGCTGATATGAAATGGATTCACTTCTGTGAATAATCCATTCTACAATTCGTGTTGGCGTTTACTCTTGAACTGAAACGCAGTCCGAATATAATGCAAACCATAAGCAGGGAAGGCCTCTGCATACGCACAATGAACCGCGACCACCCCCCGAGCCATGTACGCACTATCAGCGACTTTGCTTTCGAATAAAATGTTATCATTTATTGTATTGTTTTATACTTTTTATTAATCCCCAGTGGAGAAATTACAATATACATTCGGCTGTTATTACACACCACACACAGGCCTGGAATACAAAATGCATTGACTTGGACAATATTTTCTAAGGCCATAGACCATATGCTGTGTCCTATCCGATTGAAAGAGAGAGAAAAACACAAGTGGACATCGTTGAGCAGTAATGACACCTTTTTACCTTCCTTTGGCAGCTAATACAGTGTTGTACACCCACCCAGCGCCCACTCAGAGGCTAGTAGCCTCTCTGCTATCTCCTGGAAAACAGATGGATACTCGCCTCTTTTTCACCTCCAAGAGAGCTGCTGCCGGCCCACTGAGCAGCGTGAACGACCGGGGCTATATAGCGCCTGTGCCGTCGTGGTAGGCTACATGGTGGGCTTTCATCTCCCACTGCATCTAAAACCTCCACTATAACGTTATTCCTTTATCACAGTAGCTCCTTATCTAAAACGAAACGGTAATGCAGTGGCATATTTCTGCGTCAAATAATAGGCTTCCACACGTTTACTTCACATTCCTAATGGGCTTTAAAACACCAAAACCTACAATGACAGGTAAATAGAAGCTGTACCGAGGCACAGTGCCCCACTGCGCAGCAACATTTTGGTCCACACTCAATACCATGTAATGTGAATATCATTAAATATTCATGCTATCGTAAATTGTAAATATCCACAAAACCACTGACCAGTGCTTGTGTGAAAAATGTTGCTCGGCTGCCTCTAATGCAACGCTGCGACCTAAGCGCGATGCTGCAAACACTCCCTGCGTTGTTCATCTCCAGCCTACTGGGCCTTATGTTAACCTGCCCGGTAAATATGTGTCTTGTTAGTGTACAAACAGCTGATTTTAACGAAATATGTGTGGTGTTTGCCCGGAGACAAAGCCCTGCGCAGGGATGGGAGACAGAGAAAGCAGAAATCCCAAAGAGGACAGTCGAAAGCTCGTCCATGGCATTGAGGTAGGGGGGAAAATACATTCTAATTTCTTCTTTTTTGCCATTCAGCTGTGCTTACCTTCCCTTGCCTTCAGGAGAACCGTGTTGGCCACGATATTTTCAATCTCCATTGTCAGAATGTGAAGCCCGAGCAGTCGCGATACATTTCACTCAGCGGAAAAAGACGGTTTTTCTGATCAAACGTGCCGACGACGGTGGGGCTGCTGCACGCGCACAAGGCGAACGCGGCACTGGCGCATAGTAGGTGTTTAATAGTGGTCGTCGTTCCTCTCCATTGCAAGACGTTTTTATCAAACACTACCTACGGAGCTCTATTACGACGGGGCTTGTTAGCATTCACAGCCTGCCTCCCTTCTCTCTGCCTGCCTTCCTTCCTGCTTCAGCGCCCTCCTCCTCGTCCTTCTCTTCTTCCTCCTCCTCCTCCTCCCCTCCTCTGCACAACGAACCAGCGAAAGTAGGAGGGATCAATTTACAACCAGTGCAACCACACACATTCACACACAAGTGCATTAATACATGCATGCAATTTCCTAGCCTCCTGAAAGTATGGATGGTTATGTCATTTATTGTGTAGCAGTTTTGGATTAAAACGTGCTTACGTGTTGTTTTCTATAAGTTCCCCTCAGGCATGTTTAGTCTCCCCAACCACAGGAGTGAGGGCCTGCTGGAAACATCTAGAAAAAAAGAGATGTTTCCTTTATATAATTGTTTTCTTTTTTATCCAAATATGAATACTAAACGTTTCCTTTCCACTATTTCCTACTACACAGCTGTATGATGTGCTTCTAGAGTGTAGTCAGGAAACATGAATGCCTTGGGCCAAAGAGTCCTGATACAGAACTCCTCTTGTGTGAACAATGGTGTGAGGGTTTGAAGTTGTTACATTATGCCAGGTACAGCCTGGAGAAAAGAGATAACACACAGTTTGCTCCTCCTCACTCCTACACTAATCTGACCCTTGGATCAACTGAGCCCACAATGCTTTGAGAAGAACCACGTGTCTGCAAAAAGAGATGAGAGAAGTTGAGTGCCTCTTAAGACGATGTGAAAGTTGTAATTAATGTAAATAGGAAATGTGTTCATGAAAAGATTTCAAGAACCAGAAATGTGGTAATTGAAAATAAACAATAAGCAGTTTCACTTTTCAGTCTATTAGGGTCATAAACACATTACAGGGAGGCCCAAGGCTATTTGTGGAGCAGGCAATTGAGGGATCAAAAGGTCAGAGGTCACCGACTTTTATCTTCACATCCGTACTGGCTTTATTAACACAGAATGGGTCAAGTTACTGGATCAATCGAAACATGATCTATCTTTTTTTCATGTTTCACTGTTGATACGTGCTTTAAAACAGTAATAATTCAATTTTAAAAATTGACAAAGAGCTTTTTGGAAACAGATGGCATGAAATCAATAATTGGTGGTAGTTTATTCTCAAACCACTCTCTAGACATTATCACCATTATCATCTGCCAGAGACACAGGATGCTGGTTATGGGACAGATACAACAAAGGTGCCCATTGACATAATTAGTAATGATTATGGGATTATGGGATGAGCAAGGAGACCTGATCGCTGGTCAGCTATCTATTGAGAGTCATAAAGGCCATCATATTATAGGTTTGGAGCTAAGGAAGTAGTATCATAGTAGTGTCATACTCATCTCAATTTATTCTTACTTTCTATTCAAGGTATTTTTCTTATCAGAGGCACAATTTATGGATCCAACTTGGACAAGTAGGTGCTCCTTCTCTTACTATAATACCTTAGTCAGGATTATGTCAGTGTGAACACCTAAAGAAAGAGATGGTGTGTATCAACTTGAGTGTAATGATTTCACTATTTCAGAAATACACCACTGTCCATGGTCTATGGTATATAGTTGCTTGTCTGGAACAACAAAAATCACACTACTAGACAGATAATGTCCCAGATGGTTCACGTAGAATCAATGCTGCCACCTAGTGGTGATAATGCATGACTACAGAAAGGACATCACATGCAGTAGTCATGCAATGACGAAAATATGCATACATTTTACACGCTGTTACATTTAGTTCTCAGGCCAGGCCTGTGTTGTGTACAGGAACTATAATGTGTAGTGGGGTGCAGTGGTGGAATGTAACTAAGATTTAGTTTTTCTCACTAGTTCACAAATGAATTAATGGAGATAATAATCATGAGATGAATTTAAAATGACAATAATCATTAGTTGCTGGGTTATATAAAATAATTATGAAGAACACCCAAATTTGTGCAGTGATATTTGATCCTCACCTCCCAATCGTGCAAATTATGACAGGACTTTTTCCTTAAATGTTCTGTTCTATTTTGACTTTTATTTTCCCCAGAAACCATTAATAAGTACACAGCTTTACTCTAGACTCAGTTTAGCCTTACTTTTTTAAGAAGGGGTCCAAATCTGTAAAAAATATGTTCAAAGGGGGCCCCTTGGGGAGCTCACCTGGTAGAACACAGTAGACAGTTGAAAAATAGACAATTGGGTAACACTGATGCATTTTCAGAAATGTTGATTAATGTGCATTGTCTTAATCAAATAAATAAATAAATATATAAATATTTACGAAGGCTCAGTACTTTCAGCAGCGGCTGCAGGTTCAATTCCAACCCGTGGCCCTTTGTTGCATGTCATTCCCCCTCTCTCTCCCCTTTCACTCTTTCAGCTGTCCTGTATAATAAGGGCTTAAATAATCTTAAATAAATAAATAAATAAATGATGTTTAGGTACATTGTGTAAATAGTATATCATGTTGTTTGTTTGTTTTCTAACCATGTGCTGCATATGAGGATTATAAATGTAGTAGAAAACAATCAAAATGCAGAAAATGAAGCAGATTAGACAACAACTTCTGTTAAAAACCTCCCACTTTCAGTTACAGCTATTTTTGTGATATAAACATATACCGTAGCTTTGCGTTACATCCCTACCAACTAGCCTACAACAACAAAATGCTGCTTACACATTATTGCATGAGTGATAATAATTTCATTACATCATTAAATATAACCTTGTTGCATATCATTCCCCATCTTTCTGTCCTCTCTTTACTCTCCGCCCTCATGTAAAGGCACAACATTTCCCAAAAATACTTTAGTAAAAATGGTTAATATGAGGTCAGTATCCTGATGTACTGTAAAAATCAGATCTGAAAAAATAGACTAGATGAACCTAAACAATTTCCATAGGAAACTGCTGAGTACATCAGAGAAGAAACAAGCAATCAAAATAAGATTCTGAAACCATTAACCAATAGCTAGTAGCTTTTAACATATGATTGCTATTTTTAGTAAACTGTTCCTGATGCCACAGGTAAAACTCAAAATATCTCTCCACCAAATTTTCTTGCTTCTCCCTCCATTTTAGTGCAGGCCACAATTAGGACACTGGATGGTGCTGCTGATATACAAGTGTCCACAACGTTACACAAACGGTCTCAGATGTTGGTATTTGGAATTTTATCAAATTTATCACAGTAAACACTTATCTACCCCTCATATGCATATCATTCATGTTGATCTCTATTTCTGCATGTAGAGGGGCATGTAGTCTCTCATTGGTCTTATGTCCTGTAGGCAGGCACTGCATAAAAATGGCTATGTGAAGATGAATGATGTGTGAATTCTGTCACCAAATATTCCTCCATGAATATTTATCTTGTGTTTGTACGTGAACTATCCTTCTTCAAAGAGAAGAAGAGTCTTTCCAGACATGTTCAATGTCTACAGTAGGCACAACATGTTTACTCAAGGAGGTTCTTTGATCATAAAGGCAAATGCCTGATTGAGTCATATTTTCTGCTAGCTTTTTAATATACATCACACATTTCCTGGCCTGGTTACACTAAACACAGGTTCCTAAAATTGTTCATGCCAAGGATCCACTGAGAACAACCAGAACACAAGGTACTCAAGGTAGCAGCAGAGTTACACTAAGCAAGGAATTTACTGTACAAGAGTCCCGGTTTATGAATATTACCCAGAATACAATATTAGCTCCAGTGCCGTGCTGTAATGGTATAATACGGTATTATTCTGTAGGATTTTGCTGTGCTATACTGTAAAAGTACAGCTATATCTTAGAGTGCAGCACATTTGATCTGTGAATTTTTTTTATATTAAGGCACACTAGCAAGTTATGACCTTTTGAATGTTTCCTTAAAACATAATCTTTTAAGCTGTGAGAGCAGATCAATGTTTTATTTGCAATTTTTGAGAACTGGTCTCCTTGTTAGTGGTACCTGTAATAACGTGGTGCCAGTTTCAATAAATCATATTCACAAGTACATCTAGGATGATGCTTGGATTTGAAACAGTATGAAAGGTTGCAGAGGTCAAATGTAACTAAGCACAGATACGTAAAGTACAGTTCTTAGCTACTTGTACTTGAGTATTTCTATTGTACGCTACTTTAGATTTACTTTCCAATACATTTCAGTGGAATTATGTCACTTTGTGTTCCACAGCATTCATTTGCCCAGTATTGCTATTTTTGAAAATAAAGATTGGCCTTAAACATATAGGCCAATGTACAATCAGCCTAATTGATTTAAATCCAGTGCTAGAGATTAAACTACCAAACAGTATGTAACGTAGTTAACTTCACCTCAACCACCTTTGTTAAAACGCTTGATGAATGAAACTAATACTTTCAGCTTATACTTTAAGAGGTAAAATATTGTACTTTTTACTCCACTACATTTATCTGACATGTAAAGTTACTTTTCAGATCAATATTTATATACAAAAGTTATGATCAGTTCATAAAATATGCCTTGTTTTAGAATAAACTACCCATTAATTGGTTATACAGTTTTTGTAAGTCTACTGGTACAGTACTGAGGGCTCATTAGGACTTGTAACAGAGCTGTGGTATTATTACTTTTATGCAAGTTTTATGCAAGCTTACACTGAGTAGACTAAGCCTACTTCTTTCACAACTGAATGGTTGTGGTCACTATACCTAGGCCTACTTCCACTGAGCTAAAATTAAAAAGCTCTACTTACGCCTATATTTTTTATGGACTGGTACCTGCAACTGAAAATAGTGCGTATTTATCTGAATATTATCAAGTTTTCAGGTTGCATTGTTAACATGTGATGAAACGAGCGACTGTTGCTGCCTGCTGTTTCCTGCCTCTGTGTGTTTCACGTGACCTCTCCAGAGCCCGTGCGCCTCTCGGAAGCAGCGGCAGACACTGAAAGCAAAAGAGAACATCGTAGTTACAAGCTCAGTAGTTTACCGCGTAACTTTAACAGGCTATAGCTCGCGTGAACGCCTGTCGTTTTTGACTATGTTTTCATTCGGGGAGAAAATAGAGTTTCTCATAGGAAACCCCTTTTCAACGCCCGTCGGTCAGAGAATCGGTAAGTCGCAGTTGCTTTTGAAACTATGCTCCGGTTGTTCACCGTTGGATTCAATTTGACAAAATAATTTCAATTGTATGATCAACATGTTTCATAATTTCATAACCACCCTCAACAGAGATGTAAAACAACTTAAAAACACTTTAAATTTGGGTTTCCTATTCTAACATATTTAAAAATAAACTCCAAATTTGACAGAAAAGTAAAAAAAAGTCTTTAGAGGCAATCACGTGATACAGGCGGGACTCGTTTCACCTCAATCTTTCGTGCCATTGGTTGTTGCAAGTTAAGTGACACTTATGTCGGCGAATCAAGGATCCACTTCGTGTAACTCTCGCTTCCCCAATCACTGATGTGTCAAAATACAGTTTCACACCTTCTGCACAAGTGTTAGCCTACTGATGCTCTTCAGCAAGCACATGCCACGTAACACAACTTTGAAAGCAGAAGTATTTTCTCATTATGGCAACAGGTTGCAACTTTTTGTCAGACTCCTGAAAAACTGTAAAGCCAACACATCCAGACTTGAGGCTAGCAGCCGGTGCCTGGAAAGCTGTGTAATCATCAGGAGGACAGTCATGAGTTGTGAGAAAATGTTACACCCCCATCTCAAACCTTCCTTCCTCTTATATCATCCACTCACTTTCTCACACACAAATGTCAGCGCGGCTTCAGCTACTTCTCAGGCGAATGAAAACAGAAGCAGCTGACAGTCACATGAAATGGAGGGAGCCGAGGAAGGAGAGAGGAGGGAGGGAGAGATGCAAGGAGGGGAAGGGAGTTAAATGTGATTGAGAAAGGCAAGGGTGTAGAGCAGTGTGGGGTATGTTGGTGGAAAGGAATGAAGGGGATTTAGAGATTTATGAGGAACCTGTGAGGGGTGAAATGCAAAGAAAACTGGCTTTGATTGTTAAATAGTTTGGAATGAAATACATGTTTGAGAGAAACAGTTTTTTAGTCAGCTTGTTACTATAAACAATGAGTTTCCTATTAAACCACTATTATCTAACTTCACATGAGACATTTCAGTATTTGATTTTTGTCTGTCCTCTTCTTGCTGGTTTAAAGTGGCTGGGGTCTTGTTGGATAAAGGCACTGACAGGTATTTCCACCAACCAATCAGATCATTCTATGATGACATTTTTGGGTTTGTTTGCTTATGCAGTCAGTAAGAGGCCATTTTCAGGCAAATCTGATCCAACCGTGTCCACACAGTCGTCAAGAAACAGATTTGATTGTTAAAGGGGCCCTCAACCCAATTTTACACATGCAGATTATGTTTTTTTTTTTCAAGTACCAAGTATTACTCAGCCTGTAAAAATTTGCATCCCATCTTATGTGGCAAAAGTCTGAGAACATGATGTTTTCATCAGGATTGGCATGCACACGACACAACAGCCTGCATATAAGTTTATGAAGCAACTAGCTGGTGAACATAGCATTTAGCAGATAAAGAGCCAGATACTGTATGTTTTGAGGAGTTTGTGGAGACCCATACTCCAGCGTAACATACATTTCTCGTGTAGCATAATGTGACTATGACTTGCATTTTGTTGTGCAACAACCCTGTGTTGTAGAATGATAAAACATGGACCTTGAACCTTGAGTAGTGGATATACATTTGTCAGATGGCCAGAAACACAACTCCAAATGAATAATGATTATGCTCCATGTCTGCTGGATGCATATACAGGCAATGGTTTGCCTGCATGTTTAGCACAACATCAACAACTTTATACGGTACATGTTAATATTATGTTTACAGTGTGTTGCTCTGCCTCCAGGTGGCAAAACATATCAGGATGAATTGACTAAAGAGTTTTTTTCTTCTCATTGTTAATTGTTGCTTATGCTTCAATAGAAACATTTATGAAAAACCCATTTTCAGATGTGTAATCTCAAGTGTCAATACTGCAAATACAGTGTAGATTTTTTGCTTAAGATTAAAAGAAAGCTACAAGAAAACACCCAAACTTTAAAAGGAACCATAAATTATCTTCTTTCCTGTATGGATGTATGCACGTGTGGGCCACATATCTTTTTTTTCATCCTTTCAATATGGTGTGTTATTAATGTGAATTTTTATCCCATCTGTCACATTTCTCTCAGAATGAAATCTGAAATACAACTGTAAAGAATAACAGAAGAAAGTCTTATGGTTTTTGTGACATTTTTCTATTCCCGTATCGATATTACTGTATAACTTTAACTTTACCTGATTCCCTCTCTGTTGACAGAGCGAGCGACCAGCGGCTCTCTGCAGGCGGAGGACTGGGGGCTCAACATGGAGATATGTGACATCATAAACGAGACGGACGAGGGGTAGGGTGGTCACACAAGTAACACACTTTCATCAAGAAGCCACATACTATCCCCATTTGGTGCATATTGCCTAACCTCTCTGACTAATGAGTACACTGTATTGTATGTACTGTAGGTTTTTATTTTTGTATGACATTTTACTGTATCACTTCCTTTATAGTTTTGTTGTCTCTTTTTATGTTTCTATGCAACTGGTTATGTTCTTAAGGCCAATCTAATAGTTTGCTATGCAACATGATTTGTAATATTAAGAGGATTGTCACTTCAAGCCTGAAAAGCAATGTGTTCGTAGTAGTAGTTGTATACAGTAAAAACTTTGTGACTTTATTGCTAGCCCTCTCTTATTTTAGAGATGAACCATATTGTTGCTTATTTTCATTTAAAATTGTCTGTTTTATTTTTCTCAGGCCCAGAGATGCGGTCAAAGCTATTAAGAAGAGAATTGTAGGAAACAAGAACTTCAGAGAGATCATGTTGTCACTTACTGTGAGTAATCATCAGTAGGTGTTTGTATGTAAAAGTTTGGGGGGGGCAAGGTTGAAGCTGGGGGTGTGGCCTTCACCAACTGTCACTATGCCCGTTGCATTCTCTGGGCGGGAAAAGCAGAGAAAGGGGATGTAACCTTGCTCCTTATGACCTCATTAGGGGCAAGATTCCAGATTGGCCTATTTGAACTTTCCTTTTCTCAAAGGCAAAGCAGGATACCTAGGGCTTGGTTTACAACAGTCCCCAATTCTAGCCACTGGGGGACCATAGGCAGGCTGCAGGAACTCATATTAATGTTTAAAAAAACTCAAAGGGAAATTTTCATGCAATGAGACCTTTAATTTGACCCTTGCCCTGATGGGCTAGTGGCCTAGATGATGTGTGAAAATAAATAAACATTCAATATTGAGACAATGTGAGGTAAAAGCTTTATTGTGGAGCAACTTGACTCACATAGATTTAATTACATTTTCACTTTTTTATATTGTGCACTTGTATCGCTGTCGTACAGGTTCTTGAGGCCTGTGTGAAGAACTGTGGCCAACGTTTCCACATTCTTGTGGCGTCGCAGGAGTTTATTGAAGGAGTATTGGTCCGTTCCATTCTGCCCAAACATAACCCCCCCACTGTCCTCCATGACAGGGTGCTCAGCCTCATCCAGGTAAATATGATAGAAACTGTTTGCCCTAGGAATGCAACTAATGAGTATTTCCTTGTCGATTAATCTGAGTTTCTTTTTTTCTTCCTGACCAGCATTTCTAAACCCAAAGCTATTCAATTTACTACCCTATAGAAGTAAAGCCAGAAAATATGAACATTTGAGAGTCTAGAGCCAGTGGACTTTTAGAATATAAAAAAACAACTGAAACAACCTATTGATAAAAATTTTGCAGATCAATTTTCTGTCAGGTCTAGTTTTCACTCAATTTTATTTAGTTTTATTGGAATTCTTGTTTTGCTTTCTTTAAGTGGTTTGTCTTATCTGTATTGGGAGATATTTCAGTGGTGTGTTGACATCATACAGCTTTTAAAGTGGACTTAAATTGGACTCTATAATGGCTAGGGCTGGGTTTCATAGTGTTATCTTTAGCGTTCTCTGTGATGTCAATATCTGCATACATTCCTGTGCTAAAGCCAGTTATGTGTAAACACAAACTAGCAGTAATGATAACATTGAATATAGTCTGGTTTGTAAATTGTACATTCCTTTTCTGTTGTCTTGTTCTTTTCACATTTGGCCAGTATACTGTGTCACTGACCACTCATTTAGTAGTCAGTCATTGTCATTATGTTTCGTCACATGTTCTCCCTCCCATCCACAGTCATGGGCTGATGCTTTTCGTAGCTCTCCCTCCCTAGCGGGGGTGGTGTATGTATATGACGACCTGAGGAGACGTGGTCTGGAGTTTCCCATGACAGATCTGGATGCTCTGTCCCCCATCCACACTCCGAATAGGGTGAGACTGTCTACAAAGTGAAAATGACACGCCAAATGAAATGTATCTAGAGATATCAGTCTCTACACTGCACTTCTCATCATCTTGCAGAGTACCCCAGAAAATGGGACTCCTGGAACGACCCCTGCTGCAGCTCCCACACATCAGTCACAACCACAAGCCCTTTCCAGTGTTCCCACTCAGAATACATCACCTCCAGTCCCATCCAGTGAGGGACCAGCCTCCTTATCTGCAGAACAGGTACCACTGCCTAAGTACACCTGTCATTGACCACATACAGCAGGTAAAAAAAACGTTCACTGACTGAAATGGACTTTTTAAAGTTAGTGATATTTGCAGACTCATGATCAATGTGATTTCACTATCAACTATGACATTAAATCATGTTTTTTTTTCCCAGTATCAAAAATCCATATTACATTCATTGTAATTCAGTGTCGCAGAACAATAAAACATGACAAGGTTCAAGGAGGCTTTAATAGTTCTTGATGAAAAAGCCCCTAGAACAGCATGTAAACCATTAAATTAGACTAGAGTTTAACGGCATCTTAAATCAGGTTTGGGGTCCCAAACTGCACGGAGCATTGCAAGACACATGGAACTGGGTGAACAGGCCCTTGTCAGAGCTAACAATTTAAATTGAAAAGCACAGATGCAACTAATAATATTGTCAATTGCTTCATTACATTGCAATAATTGTTGGAGCAGATCCATCATTTATGCTATTAGTTCAGTTCAGTCTGTGTTTTTCATGCTGCTGTGTCAAAAATATAACTCTAATGTAACTGTATGACAGCAGTTAGGTTGTTTCTTTGATGTTGCCTTGAAACATTGTAACAGCAACGTGTCATTCAAATTGTAGTAGTTATATTACTATAGAATAAACTTAATTGTGTTGTGGCTTTTGACTGCTATGGATAAATCAAAAAATGTATTTCTTATCCAGGAACAGAAGTTGCGAAGTGAGCTGGCGCTGGTGAAGGGAAATCTTACTGTGATGTCAGAAATGCTGAACGAGCTAATACCTGGACAGAGCCAGCAAGATGATACAGAGCTGCTACAGGTCTGTGTATGTCTGTGTCTGTGTCTGTGCTACAGCATTTACTGTATCCAAGACTTTCCCCTATCGGCATCATAATTTCATCACTAAAATTACTTGTGGCAAGTCATAAGTAAAGAAATGTATCGTCACTGACCTGTGTGCATTTGAGCTCTGGAACTTTTGGGAGACGTGACTTTATATTTGTTGTTCAGGCTACATTTCTGTATTGGTACAATTTGTTGATTGTTTTTAAAAACATGCCATGATGTTAATCAATCTTACATAGAAAAAAAGTTATAGAAGAAGCTGAAATACTAATGAATTATTCTCTCCTCCTCTGTCCAAGCAGCAGCTGTACTCCGTGTGTAAGAGCATGCAGACTCGAGTGGTGGAGCTCCTCCCCCAGCTCCTGGATGAAAGGTTTATTGAAGAGCTGCTAATGGTCAACGATGACCTCAACAACGCCTTCATCCGCTATGAGAGGTGTGCTGTAGCCTAGCTTTGTGTTTTGGATAATGTTTATAAGGAAATGTTAGTTTTAAGAGTGTGGTATGCATTTTATTCATGGCTCATAGTACTACTCATTGTATTGTAATTGTGTTTAAGGTTTGACAGACTGAACAAAGCACAAATTCCAAATACTCAAGAGGTAAGAAGGTTACCACTCCTCCGCATTTCTGCAATAACAATATACTTACACACTAGGTGACACCCACTGTGTTTTGTCCTCACTCTAGCGGAGCTCTACCACAAGCCCAAGCCTCCTCGACCTCAGTCCTGAGCCCTCGACTCTCAGCCAACCTGCTGTCATCACAACAACCAGCCAACCAGCAGTCAGCACCCGGGCCAATCAACAGCAATCAGCCAACCACAGTGTGTAAACTTCGTATAACTTCTGCTTCATGTGCACTCTTTTGTAAAACTTTGTCATTTTGGTACAGAAACATAGAAGCATTTAAATAATGTTGAAGATTTAATATTAATTATATGTAGATACCAAGATGGAGGGTTTTCAGCTGTTACTTAATGAGTTAACCATCTGTGTTGCAGAAGAGGAGGAGGAGGAGTTTGACATGTTTGCCCAGACGAGGGGCAGCTCCCTGGCGGAGCAGAGAAAAGGGTGAGTGGTGCTAACTGGTATAATCATGACGCATGCTCTCGCTACATGCGTTGCTTTTATTTGTGTGCAGCACTGACAATGAGTGATGAAAGTGCCGTGTCATCACATTAACCTGACGTAGTAGCCTTAGCTGTAACTGGATTAATATTTCAGATATCTGCACTCTGTGACCTAATGTACATTTTATTGCAAGTTTGCAAATGGTTGAATGTAGTTAGATGAAATTACTGAATTCTGAAAGATTCTGAAAGATTGCCCACTTATAGTTTACTTTTAGCCTACAGTACATGACACCACACATAAGGAACATAAAGCTTTAGCCATTTTAACTTTTTAAATTAGGTTTTCAGTTGGCAGTTTTAGATTTTAACTGCAACACAAACAAAAAGGTCCTTTTACCAATAAGGCGTTAAGGACGGTCTGGGTCTGGGCCACCCCCACAGTCTTATGTTTACAGGGCATTCCACGTAATTGCAATGTCCGTAGTTTGACCTATGTTAAAATTTATTATTGGCTTAATGCAGCCTACATTGCATCACAGCATTACAATACATCCTATCCCCAGTGTCAGGTATGAGGACCCAGGAGCTGTGGAAGGCCTAGCTGGAGCTCTGGATACGAGGTTGCAGGTTACAGGAGGGGTGTGTATACCACCGCATACCATAACACACACACACACACGGATTTGAACAAAATATTCCTTGTAAAATAAAAGTACAAAGTATCATGCTAATTGTGTAGATAGAGCTAAAACACAGTGTCAACTTATCCCTCTCTTGATTGTTTTTTTTAGATGCCACCAGAGAAAAACTCTTTGCTGACCGATGTTGATAAACTGTTATCTTGTGATATGGTAAGAGAAAGCATGTCTATCTATAAACGGTTACATTTTTTTTTTTACAAAATATTAAATCATGGTTCTGCAAAGGCTCCACACAGAGATTTTCCGTAGCCTACGAAAGTGGCTTGAGAGAAATAAAGTGTCTCCTCTGTGCTTTCTGACCATGGTGGGAAATCAGTAGCAGGAAAAGTTAATGCTCTCCTTGATTTCATGTTGGTTATGGAGAAAGAGAAGGAATGAATGGGGAGGTAAAGTACCGTGGAAAGAAACTCAGGTACTCTTGACAGCCATGGCCATGCTTGGAGAGGTACATGTCCGGCTGCGGCGTAGGGTCTGGCATTGGTTTGTGTCTAAAGTATAAATTACGCTTAAGGATGATGTGATCTTTACTCTGTGCTTTTTTGTGTTTGGAAATGCAGGAAGACCAGTCTTCAGTTAGTGAGGGAGTGTCCAGTGAAGGTACAGTATGTTTTTCTCTTTACTGATCAATTGCTGCCATTTTTGTGTAAAATGTTTAATATTTCTTGCTTCCTTCCTGTCTGTTCATGCGCACACACTCTAACTAAAACTGTCCCTTTCAGAGTTTGACAAGTTTCTGGAAGATCGGGCGAAGGCATCAGACCACAGCAGTCAGGCAGTTTGCAGCGTGCCAGCCGCCACATCCAGACCGCTGCCGCAATCTAACCGGCAACAGGACAGATCAGACAATCTCTTTACACTTTAAATTTGAGGAAACAAGCTGTGTTAAGTAAGGCACACACTCACACACACACACACACACACACACACACACACACACACACACACACACACACACACACACACACACACACACACACACACACACACACACACACACACAACACTACAGACCTGTGACCTGCTGCATAATCAACTTATTGCATGAATGCAATATTTCTTAGTTAATTCCTACTGTTTATCTTTATTTAAGTATAAAATACTGTATGTGACTGTATTTATGAACTGTATTATAATGTTGATGTATACAAAAATTTAAATTAGAGTTTTAAAGTGTTTACAGTTAAGTATAATGTTGAATATGTAATATTATGCCATCATGTGCCTTTGACTTAGACCGCTGATTGAGTCTAGAGGAGAATAAATGGTGTTATTGTCCTGCAAACATGTTGCATTTGCCCTCTTTTCAAATAGTTTCTGCTACTGTATGTCATTATCTAAGCTGCCACAAATGGAAATTACCCTGAAGCTTATTTTGAAACTGATCTAAGTGCAGTCGTTGTGTGTTATTTTTCAAGATCTTGTGTCTGAGGTGGCTCCACCAAATTTAGGTCTAATTATTCTTTTTTCATATTTCGTGCATGCCATGAAATTTAGTTTTTCGTCTAATATAAATACATCCTTGATGACTTCTCAGTTGGTGTCTCCTTGAAACAAAAAATGAAACTAAACTGTAGCTTCTCACATTTGTCCTGTATGTTTGCTTTGAAGTTAGCCAAAACAGATCATAAGAAGTGGGAGCTTAGGTGTGCTTTGGCCCTCTGTCTGCTGTTTGTGTTAGAGGACACATATCAGTGTCACATATCAGTATGTTATTGTTTACAAGCATAAGGATGTCTGGTGTAGGGTACACAGAGTCCCTGAAGCACCCAAAAAATAACTTTCCACCCTTACACTCTGCTCACAAACGCTGAAGACTACCACTACCTTCCAAACCCAGACATCGCCGCCATTCTCGTCTCTTATGTCTTCTGGGATCCCCCTTTTGACCTGTTTTGGATGTCCATAGATCAGCCTTTTGAAGTGTTGAAGCGTCATGGTAATGGTCAACCTATGGGTAATTTGTCACTGCATGCCAAATTACCCAACTACTCCAGTGCATGGAAGAAATTTATCCTGAGTTCTTTTCCAGAGCTGAGAGAGGCGGCAGCAAACAATATCCAGATGCTGGTAAAGGAAGCTGCAGACTTGGACCTCAGTTCTCTGCCTTCACATGTTGCCAGTTTCATCAGAGACTGGTTAGTGCGCTCTGCCACTTGTGGATTAAGCTACCAATGGGTGGATCATGGTCCTGCTCTCTAGCCACGTTGGCTTTGCAGACTGATTGTGAAAGATCAGATGGAGTGCAAAGTGTGTTCGAGCTCAAACAGCTCACATAAAGATTCTGGCTTGGCACTGCTTGGAAATCAGAGAGGGAGGCAATGGATCTAGCAGGATTACAGCTGACAGGTCAGATGGCAGCATTAAGATGAGGACAGGTGACATGTAAATGTGTATATGGAAGCAAGTTCCTTATCCTGTGGTCACAGCTTATAAATGTTCAGGTTAATGAATGTTTTTTTTCTCACGAGGGCCTAATAATTTCAGTCCTCATACCCTCATCTTCAGCTAGGTGTCTATATCCATATGTATTTTATACTGCCATTTTATACTGCCAAGTATAATATAATCAAAATTGCTAAACTGATTTTCCAAATCTAATCAGAGCTTTTAATCACTTAGTAAGGCATAGCATGTGCTGTACCTTATTGCATTTAAGCAGAATTTAATAAAATTTCTTTGTGAAATTGTTGAATTATTTCTGTTTTTTCAGCAACAATGATCTTTTTGGTCACAAGCTTGCCTAAAAGTCAAATGTCTGGTGTCAGGTCGGTTGGTAATAAGCCCATATTCCTTTTGAGTTGTGCTACATTCATATCATGTGGGAAATTAATTTAACAGTGGTTCCAGTGTGTTTCCAGAAGTGTTTTCAGTAAACTGCAAACATCTTTTTTATATTTCTGCTCGACAGAGATGGCAGCTTAAGGTATAGTTCGTGGCCCAACCTTGCCAAATAGTTGTTCCAACTCCGATATTCTATCGCTTTGTGCTCAATAGAGTCATCTAAAGCAGAATGGAGAACAAGAACAAAAGCCAACGCAGCGATACGTATGTCATTGAAGAAGCATTATTGGGGAAACAGAAAAGCTACCTCAAAACACAATTTTCTCAGATTCAACAGGTGGGGATTGACAACGACAAGAAGCTAACTGCTACAAGCCTTGGCTATTTCAGATCTGATGTGGACAATCTAAAAAAGTACTGTGGAAAGCCACTCAGGTACTCTTGACAGCCATGGCCATGCTTTTCAAGAGCTGGAGGTGAAGCTGGCAGATATGGAGGCAAGAAACTGCATCACTGGGCTGAAAGGGGCTAGAAGGCTCTTATGCTATTCAATATCTTTCACACAGATTAAGAGAGCCCACCGAATTTACAGTGATAGCCCAAAAAAAGAACTGCTTTTTTCCCTTCTATTCCTTTTTGCTGCCCTGTGTCAAATCTTGATCATAGACCTACCTTGAGTGTTAGCCTTCTGGCTGTGTTTCCTCCCTTTCTCTCGCTTTCCCTTTTTTGTCACGGTCTTGTCTGTTTTTGTTCTGTATCTTATATGTTCTCTGTGTTGAAGGACTTAACTTTGGATGCACTATTGTTAGGATTTAACAAAGTGTAAGGCAATAGCATGTTGCTTTTCCACATCTACTTTCATTTAGAGCGCAGCTTTTTTGATATTGGGTGATCTTACATCTTACAATCTTCCGCTTAAAGTTTTGTCGTCTTGGTCAGACAATACAGTCAGAATTCTGATCTCTACAGTAAAGTTTAGTTTTAGGAAAAATGCACTTGTGTCAGCTTATGCGCCTAATATTTTTGATGGCAGTTTCTATGGTACGCTCACCAATTAAATGCTGGAGTTAACGGACTGTTCTTTTGTTGTTGGTGCGGACTTTAATGCTGTGTGGAACCCAAATATTGATCGGTCAAACGCAATGGTCACAGGGGTTCAGGCGCAAGCCACAAATGCTCTGAAATCATGGGCCAGCAGCTTGGGGCTTATAGGTATTTGGCGTGCAGTTAATCCCACCTGTAAGGATTATTCCTTTTCCTATATACTATTTTGCTCTAATGCACACAAAACTAGATCACTTCAACTACAAAACCTTGAAGCTAACTTCACCAGATTAGACTCAATGTTGCAAATTAATTTTACTGACCAAATAGCTTTAGAACAATCACTAGTCAAGAAAAAAATTAACAACATTCTGAAAAAAAAATCTGAATTTCTAATTCATAGAGCGAGACAGCGCTATTACTTTCAGGGTGCTAGACCTAGTCATCTACTTGCTAGGCTTTAAAATTAACTGGTCAAAGTCTGCACTGCTTCATTTAAATGATCCTGATCTCAATTCAGTCATCCCTGCTAACATCCCCACTGTTAAGCAGTTTAAATATTTAGGCATTCAGGTTTTCCCTTGCTTAAACCGGATTGTTAAGCATAACTATTCTGGTGCTCTGAACGTTTTGAAGGATATTGAAAAATGGATGGGTCTCCCCATTCAAGCCCGTATCTGTGGTTAAAATGAATGTTTTACCCAGGATTAATTTTTGAGCTCCTACCTCTTTCCCCTCCTTCTGGTTATTGGCATAAATTACAGTCAGTAGTATCTAAATTTATCTGGAAAGGCAAATGGCCGCAACTTAAGATGTCTACTCTACAGAGGAGGAAGAAGGATGGTGGAGTCTCAGTTCCCAACTTCAATTATTCTTACATTATTCTTGTTCCTTTGTGTTAAAACCCCTCCTTACCTGGTTTGACTCAGATATGTCTGTTTGATGGCGTACCTAGAGAAAGAAAATACTATGACAGAGCCTTGGTCTCACTCCATGACATTCTTTTTGTCAATATCTCCAATAAACAGTGCCAGCTACGCTTTTGCCCCATTATCTCTCATCTTATTAAAATGGAGATTTGCTGAAACATATTGCCATATAGTTTGTAACTGGCACACATTTTCTCCATTATTCAAAAATACAGCACTTCTGATTGGTGGGAGGACTATAATATCTCCACAGTGGGAACAGTCATTGTCTAAAAGACATTTTCAGCGAGGTTGGCCTGTTACCCTTTTGACTTACAAAACGCATTCAATCTACCACATTCCTCCTTTTTTCTTTTACCTTCAATTAAGATCAGCACTAAAAGCATACGTGTCCCCTGGCAGGGGGCTCTGCCCATCCATCCTATTCAGAGGTTATTTACTATGCAGCCAAAAACCTGTAGTATGGTACCGAGGCTTTGTGATATCTGACCGCTCTGGCCTTCTTATTGAAAGGATCTGGCCTTAGTATCGATCTTGACTGGCATGATGTATAGGTCTAACATTCCAGAAGTATAACGCAACCCAGACCATCAGCAGAGTCACTACAACTTTATTCATAGGACATATCTCACCCCTGTAAAAAATGCATCACATGAAAATATTTAACAGCCCTTTATACTATTTCTGCCCACTAAAAGCTCAAGGTGCATATCTTCACATGATACGGGATTGCTCTCCTGTTGGTCAGTTCCGGAACATTATTGCATCCAAATATCTGCCCTGATTAATGACACTGTACCTGTCACTGTCAATGTTCTGATTCTGAATGATCTGTCAGCCCTCCAGCTCTCTAAAACTCAAAAACATGCTGTTTTGATGGACTTAAGCAGGGGTAAGGAGGACTTAGTACAGTAGGAGCTCCTGGGTGAAGCTGGTGTGAATAGCTGTGGATTTGTAAGTCATAGGCACAAACCTGCTGTCTTTCTCACATGACAACAGGTTGGCCACAGGTTGAAGTTAAGATGATGTCTATTTAATCATTCATTTACACCATTAATATCCTATTAAAACAGTCTATAATATTTGCCTTGTGTTTACATTTGTGAGATGTGTTTTTGCAATACATGAAAACACCACTATGTTTCTGTACTTAGCTAAATGTTTCGAAAATAATGTAGAAAACAAAAATAAATAAAAATGTAGCATCATTACTACCATTAAGCTTTTAAAATGTGTACTGTTCTGCCTATTCTGGCCTCACCTTACATATTCCTCCCACAGCTACCATAAAATTGCTTTGGAGTTTTGATTACTTTTCTCTTTTTGTCAGTAGCCACCATTTGTTGACATTTATGGTTAAACGTTTTCCGAGGATCAATGAAGGCAGCAGTGTCGGTACATCACACCTGAGCTGTACGTAACGTTACAGTGTACACAGACAAGATGGCTGCTTCATTGGAAGACGAATTCGAAGATGCGCCTGATGTGGAGCCGTTAGAACCAACTCTGAAGAATATCATCGAGCAGAAATCTTTGAAATGGATATTTGTTGGTGGAAAGGGCGGTGTTGGTAAAACGACGTGTAGGTAAGTTAAAGAAAAATGCTCATTAGCCTCCTAATATTGTCTCACGGTACGTCGCAAGCTAACATAGCTAGCTAGCTAGCAACCATTATAACTTCACGTGAATAATTTTCAGCTAGTTAACGAATACAATGTTTTTCCACAACACGGATTTAATGAGCTTTCTGGCTTACGATGCGCTAGCATAACATGTCATTATCAACGTGTCATTTTAAATCAGTAACCTAGGCTAATGTTAAGCTAGTATGCTGTCAAGCACTGTCACTAGCTAGCTAATGCTAGCCAGCTGACAGCACATGTACTCATGACTTTCTCAAGGGGTTTGACAATCAGACCGCTTGTTATCTTCTGCCATGTGTATATTCAACGCATAACTTTGTGTTAGCTTCTAACTAAGCTAACGGTATTCATCACCCGCGGGTGATGAATAGCGTGACACTAGCTAGCTAAGTTAGCTTGCGTTAACGTTAGCTGTCAGGTCTGCTGACGTACGCCTCCTCCTAAACATTGGCTAAAGCCATTGAGTGATGCTTAACGTTACGTAGTATCAAAAAAATAGCTAGCTATAGCTATCGTTTGCTAGTAAAGTTACTAATGCCCACGAATTCAAAAATCACGTCAATGTGTTGCGCAGTTTCGAGCTATCACAATTATATGAAGTACTTTTAGATATTTAAACACATAGCTAGCTAACCGGTTTAAGAATCAAAGCCCTTTGGGTTTGTTAACCACAGTTTCGTTCATTACATGCACCCAGAACCATCTCAGTCCAGAGAATGTATCCCTTAGCTTGCTCACTGCAGTTTACTACATGCAATTTGTAGAATCAGAATCAGGATCAAAATCAAGTATTTGTGAACGCATATAGGGAATTTGATTCAGGCTTTTGTTTGGTCTAAAAGTAAATACACAGAAATACATATAAGGCTAAACAAAAAACAAGAACAAAGCTGAACAAAGTACGTTTCCATATAAAAAAAGTGTATATATACGCATGCATATGCATACACACACGCAAACAACAGCTCTATGGAGATTGTAGACAGTTATACATTACTGTGTTATTTCCTAGCTGCAGTTTGGCTGTCCAGCTCGCTGCTGTCAGGGAGAGTGTCCTCATCATCTCCACCGATCCCGCTCATAACATCTCTGATGCTTTTGACCAGAAGTTCTCAAAGGTGCCGACTAAGGTCAAAGGCTATGACAACCTCTTTGCAATGGTAAGTCACACTGTATTTAATACAAAAAAGGGAGCCCCTGTGCACAGGAATACAGCCAGAGATTGAAGAATAAAAGTCAATGTCACAATCTGTTTTTATGGAATTAAATGTTTTTTTTCTGATGATAGTTGAGCTACCTGTTACTAAAGGGATTTCTCACAGCAGACATTTTGACTTGTCATAGCAGAAAAAAGCACAGTTGAGGTGAAAGTAATAGCATTAATTAGTGTCTGCTCCATTTAATTACAAAAGTGTGCCAATATTCACACTTATGGACCTTCACCTATCACTGTCAGATGTTTAAATACATTTAAATGAGAGAGAGGTTTTAACATATGACATTCCTATTTGATCAAATAGGGTGGCAGGAATTTAAGCCGTAAGGATAATGAAGCGGAAACAGCAGAATTACATTTTTTAAACTTTTGTTTTCTTAATATTTCCTTTGTTTCTAAACCTTAACACATCATATTGGAGTGACAAAAATGCCTCAGTAAGCTGTGACAGTGAGCCAGAATGCACAATCCCAAGACCCTGAAACTGAAGCAGCTAAATAAATTTCAGCCATCGTTAATTTAGTTATTTACATCTGTACTTTTCCTACTGTGACATGTCAAAATCCCAAAAATTTGGACATAAACATAGCTACATATGTCAACAAAGTAGTTTTATTTATGCTCTTTATGCAAAATGAAATGTGCATTAGATTAATATCTTTTTAGTGTCATGAAGATAGTCCGTTCCACACCTGGGTCTGAAGTGCAAACCATCATTATGTAACACCCTGAACTGCTGAAGGGACCTGTAAACATTTGCCGTTACCCAGGCCCTCAGTTTGTAATGTGTTGATAATTTGTGTATGTGCAACCGCAGGAGATTGACCCGAGCCTGGGTGTGGCGGAGCTGCCTGATGAGTTCTTTGAGGAGGACAACATGCTCAGCATGGGTAAGAAGATGATGCAGGAGGCCATGAGCGCCTTCCCTGGCATCGACGAGGCCATGAGCTACGCGGAGGTCATGAGGTAAGACGACGTTACTGGAAAGCCAGACCACACTTTATTTAGTAGTGTTGCTAACCCAGAGTTGCATTTACTTTTCACAGTAGTATGACTGATCTAATAAAGAAATGGGAGCCAGTGTTATACTAACTCAGCACTACCTTTACCCCAGGTTAGTGAAAGGAATGAACTTTTCTGTGGTTGTCTTTGACACTGCCCCTACCGGTCACACACTACGGCTGCTCAACTTTCCCACCATTGTGGAGCGTGGTCTGGGCCGCCTCATGCAGATAAAGAACCAGATCAGCCCTTTCATTTCCCAGGTGAGGAGGGACTAGCAGATCCAGTCACTCACTGATTGTAGTCATGTACAAATTGTTTTTATGCAAGTTTAAATGTCTGTAAAAGCTCCACAAAGCACTCTTTCTTCTATTACTCTCTCGCTGGTGATGTAGATGTGTAACATGCTCGGCCTGGGTGACATGAACGCAGACCAGCTGGCCTCTAAGCTGGAGGAGACCCTGCCAGTCATCCGCTCAGTCAGTGAGCAGTTCAAAGATCCTGTAAGTCACACCGGTTTCCCAAGCACATCACTGTTACTACATGATAACAAGTGTTACTGTAGAGTTGCTGTTATTGTGTTGTTTTTGCCTTGTGCAATACAGGCTTTTCACCCTGCACTTAATTACTGAAGTGTTTCTGTATCTGTATGCAGAGAATCTGTTGCTCTTTAAGTGGATGAAAGGAAACATTTATTCATATTGGTATTGCCAGACAGATCTAGCATTTTGCAATCTAGCAAAGCTGCTTCCACTGCAAACGTCCTTGTTGTGGCTGTTGCTCTGTATCACTCTGGACATAGACATCTCTTCGCTGTATGCATCTTTACAACGTGACTGTGTTGCACGTGCAAGTATGTGTGCTGCTGTGGTGATGCAGCCTCCCAATCTCTCCCACTACTCTACAGTGGGTGAGGGAGATATATCAACACAGTACACTGTTAAGTTTCTTTTGATAATTACACCGTTATAAAAAAAGTAATTTTAAACATTCTTTTCCAATAAAACCTAGTTTTTAGTAGATAGCTTTAGGCATTGTGTAGACCTATTTCTGTTGTGTCCTCTGATTACAACTCCATTATACCATATGTGCCAGTGTTGATTTTACATAGATACTCTGTACTAATATTTCAAATAGTCCAACTCAACTCTTTAAACAGTATTAAAAGCTTTCTGTAAATGTGTTGTAACTCGTCTGTCTTCCTCACTTTCCCTCACATCCATCAGGAACAGACCACCTTTATCTGTGTGTGTATCGCTGAGTTCCTTTCCCTGTATGAGACGGAGCGGCTGATCCAGGAGCTGGCCAAGTGCCGCATCGACACACACAACATCATCGTCAACCAACTCGTTTTCCCTGAATCTGAGAGGCCGTGCAAAATGTGTGAAGCTCGCCATAAAATTCAGTCCAAGTATTTAGACCAGGTACGAATCCGTAGCTTGTTTTTGGGGTTTGTGACAATACAGTTGCATTGTTTACATCACATGTCATCGTCCTCATTAATGGTCTGTCTTCGTCCTACAGATGGAGGACCTTTATGAAGATTTCCACATAGTCAAGTTACCACTGCTGCCCCATGAAGTTCGAGGTGCTGACAAGGTCAACACATTCTCAAAGCAACTTCTGGAACCCTACAAACCCCCAAATAAGTGATCTCTCTTGCTGCGAACCTCCCCTCTCCCTCCAACAGACCACACATTTACAGTCTGAACTTTCCTCCCCCCCCCCCCCACCAGCCTCAATACCTGCAGTAACGGCCTCACGTTGATCCACTCCGTCCGTTGCCCAAAGCAGAGCACTGCTAAAGCAGGACACACGCCCTTGTTGAAGGGGAGCTGATGAAATCACAAACATACATACATAACCTGCTATATTGTTAAAGAGGTAAAACAGCACAGATTTCACCTTCTCTTTCCTTCATATCCTGTGTGGCAGTTGTACTATTCCTACTCAAAGCATTTAACTTTCTCTCTACAACAAACATCCCCTCCTCCATCCTCCTCAGTTGTTAAAAACATTGTTTCCAGTGGTGAGGCTGTATATTTCAGGATAAAACAGCTTCCAGATGGTTGACATTTATGCCTTGTTTATTCTGTGTGGTTTGGTGGCTGTGTCCGTTCTCAATTATGACACTTGACTAAAATTCATCTGTAATTAAAATTTATCTTTCACACATCTGGAATTTACATCCAAATGTCTACAGATTCAGGGTGTGATGAAAAAAAAAAAAAACAATTACCTTTATTAAAACCATATGGTCTGCAGTCTTAGTAAATTTTGTTCTTGGCCAAGACCATTCTTGTTATTGCAATGAAGAAAACCAGAGCAGTCTTTTTACCATGTGAATCATTAGACCTCACATTATCATCTGAGTCTGGTGTAAACGCAGTAAGCTAATGTCAATGAAATGTCTAATCTAGTCAAGTTGGGAGCTTTATATCCATACATGGCTGCATCACTGTTTGAACTGTTACATATTTTATGTTGCTTCCGGTGGTATTTGGTTAGATATGACACGGCAAAATGTGTAATGAGACTCTTGATGTTTTGAGTGGCTGGAAGAGTGTCACAGCAGAAGTCCCAACACCGGGTTCCTATTCATCAAAAATTCTGTGTCCACCCTGTTTACTGGAACTATATGGGAACACTATTGAAATACATTGGTAGCCTTATTTAGTGCATTGCTATTAAAATATATTGAATGTTGCTTGATCAAATGTGGAACAAATGAATGGCGAGTTGTATAAGTAGAATCAAAGCATTTTTACCCTGATGATTGAATACTGGACTCTGATTGGCTCGCCGGATACTTCCACCTGGAAGACACAGTAAAGATGATAGGGAAAGTGTAATTACACTCTCTTTGTCACTGAATCCTTTTGAGTCAATCTGTTTTCTAAAGATTTTCCTTAACTTATGTTGCGAGTGTTAATTAAAACAAACTTGCCTCAGATTAGAGCATATTGTCATTATTTTGTCATTTTTGATCTGGGAGCTGCTTATCAACGCGTGTGTTAATCGAACCAGATGGGCGCACAGACGTTAACCGAGCAGACTGCAGAGGGCCTCCGACGGAGCACCCAACCCCAGTTAACCTTCGACACCACAGTTCAGAAGACACTGACTTTTACTGTATTAACTGAACGGTACAAGGTAAGAAGATGTGACCGCAAAACTAAACGACAAAAAAAAAAATTCCTTCAGAAATATTAGGCATCCTGAGCAAGTCATTCCGTTGTTGTTCCGTTTGAAAAATATGTCCTGGTAGGATTTGTAACAAGTGGGATTATTGCACCCCACTGGGATTTTTTTTCCTTAAGTAAAAATGAAGTTTGAAAAGATATATGCAGGAGAAACATCTGTTTTCCCACTTGTGGGATATTGCAGTAAATATGTATAGACTTTTTTGGGATATTCAACAAGCTAATTATAAACCTGTAATCGTTAGAATTGGTTGTTGTTTACATTTCGCTTAACACGACAGTTTGCCATGGTCCACTTGCTCCTGTTTCATAATTCCCTACTGTACTGCACGGTGCTGTGCGCTCCTTGTGCCCCGGCGCCGCGGCCTGTCGCTTGTGGTCCATCACCGAGCCGCGCTTTCCCGGTCGGGGGCCGCGCTAACGAGCTCCTCCTCCTCCTCGTTTTGGGGATTTACCCCGGGGCGCACTGACCACTGGACGCACTGAGGAGGCTCCGAGGATTACTGCCATGCAGCCGAGCGAGCCTCCAGTTATCCGAGCTGACGCCTGGGGATGTCAGGGTTATGAGCTCTTGGAAGAAAGAAAAAAATAAATAAACTTCACTTGCGAGCACAGTTAAGTGAAAATGTGAATTCACTCCTCCAGCGGTGCCAATTACGCACAGAGATGCGCTAAGCTGGCACATTCATCAAGAAACAACACTACACAAGGTAAGCAGATATTCTTTTCAAGACAAAATACATTATAGTCTGTTCGTGGCCCCCGACCCACCTGAACTTGAGCATGTTTGTTCCAGCTGCAGGTGTAATTCCAGACTGCGGTTGTTTCTTATATTGAGGACCTGTAATCTGGCTGTCACCAATGACTGTCACTTACACAGCCAGAGTTGCAAACGCTCGTTTCTGTGGCTTCTCCAAGCTGCTTTTGGCCTGGAAAGGCAGCATCTACAAGGTGTTGTATAAAGAGTTCCTGGCTTTCTTTGCCATGTATACCGCCATCAGCATCACTTACAGGTAAGACCGAGCTCGAGGACACCAACTGCAGACACATTCATCAGTGCTTTGATTTACAAATGACTGTGCCCCCCTGTTTCTCTTTTAGATTTCTCCTGTATGATGATCAGAAGAGGTATTTTGAAAAGCTGGCAATTTATTGCAACCACTACGCCAGTCTTATCCCTATGTCCTTTGTACTGGGTAAGCACTAATGATGTTCTAGTCAACTTTGAGATAACAGAAGCAGGGACGGAATTTGAGCTACAGTATGATTGTGGATAAGATTTTAGGAAGGTCCCTTAAAAAAAGATAGGACTTACCATTCTTATAGACTCCACAATGCTTTTCCTACGGATCTTCTTTTCACACCAGAACACAAATACTTCAGAAACAATTGTTAAATAGCAGTTGCCAAATAAATTTTAAGGCAAGAAAAATAAAAATAAATAGTAAATAACTGTATAATGTAAGTATAGCTAAAAGTGCAAAATAGTAAAGAAAGATTTAAGAAATAGCTTATACAATGGATTGTAGAACTGTTATATAAATACATTTTTTCATTACATGTTTATTCATTTTTCCTTCATGCATGTAAATCAGCTAAAATGCACGCTGTAGCTTACATATACAGTATGTGATAAGTCGAGATTAATCGACAATATTGGCATTCTGTTGTATCCTTGAGCTCAATAGCAGAAATTAGAGAAAAGCCCAAACTATTTTTCATTTTGCTTGTGGTCCCTGAGGCCACAGGTTCCAGGTCAGTTATGTGTCTCCATGTGTCTCCTCTCCACTGCTGTTTGCAGGGTTTTATGTGACCCTGGTGGTGAACCGATGGTGGAGCCAGTACACCAGCATCCCTCTCCCTGACAGGCTCATGTGCGTCCTGTCGGGGGGCCTCCAGGGGAGCGACGAGAGAGGCCGCTGCTGAGACGAACCATGATGCGTTACGCCAGTCTGTCGGCCCTGCTCATCCTCCGCTCCGTCAGCACGGCCGTATTCAAACGTTTCCCCACCATGGACCACGTGGTGGAGGCTGGTGAGTAGTAGGGGGGAGGTAGGATCCATCCTTAGCTGACAACACTCACTGGGATGTTGCAGTGAGTGAGAAAACTTGATATAAATATTGAAAAATGCACTCCACTTAGCAACTGCACCTCGGTCTCAGCAATTATTGTTTACACTAAGATTCATAATTGGGATTCACTTTTTTTCTCACACTGTTTTCAGGAAGTGACAGCAAACATGGATGGAGTGATGTGATCAGTCACTCATGGTATCAGTGTGTGTGTGTGTGTGTTGTTTCCTCTCCTGTACATTCTCTACACCAGTGAACAGTAGGAATCACAAGGACAGGCACATCTTGAAATTCACTGGTGATTAAAAAAAGTGTATCATTATGAGAAGCTGGTGTGGTAATCCTCCCTCGTCGTTGTCTAAATGAACTATGTTGCAACTTTTGGTGGCCCGTCAAAGTTCGATTTACATCCTGACTTGTTGTAACCACAGACTAAATCATACAGAATATTGATCTCTCATTCCTCCCTTTCTGTGAGCCAAAATTTACATTAGGGAAAAAAATGTAGGTGTGTTGTTTGTGCAGGATTCATGTCAAGAGAGGAACGGAAGAAGTTTGAGGGTCTACACTCTCCTTATAACAAATACTGGATCCCCTGCGTTTGGTTCACCAACCTGGCTGCTGTGGCCCGCTGCGAGGGCAGGATCAAAGACGATCACACACTCAAACTACTGCTGGAGGTGCGGGGCAACACACACACACACACACACGTTCTGACAAAGATTCAGTTAGAGATGTATATTTATCAGTCAGACCTACATAAAGACAGAGGAGTTTGGATGAATGCTGTAAAGTGACCTCAGTAAGTCTGTGTGTGTGTGTGTGTGTGTGTGTGTGTGTGAACAGGAGCTGAATGGGTTCAGAGGGAAGTGCAGCATGCTGTTTCACTACGACATGATCAGTGTTCCTCTAGTTTACACTCAGGTAAGTGCTCTGCTGTTTGTTTTTTTACACTGCTATGCACTGTATATTTGATCGTACTCTTCATCTTTAATTGATTTTTTTACACACCAATTTAATAACTTTTTTTCTTGATTCTTGTCAGTTATCTACATTGTTCTTTGAGAAGTGTTATTGCATTTTAACAGTTGAAATGACAAATTAACTTGAACTTGCGGGTGACTGAGAGATACTGGCTGATATGCACATTGGCTGCACCCATGGGTGGAGCTCAGTGACAGACTGGTAATCTGGAATTTGGGCAGAAGCCAGAGGGGCCGTGGTTTGGGGGCGGCCCATATCATTTCTCTGGGCCCCCTTTTAAGCGTCAAAAATAATTGTCTTTGGCCATTTGACAGCCAAACTTCCCCAAATCTTTTACACCTATCAGTATGGTAATCTGATCAGTATTCAGACCACATATGCCTCTCTTTATATCACAGTCATGGTTACCCTAAAGTCACAAATTCTCAGTCTGCATTGTTTTGTAGCAAAATTACTTATTCAGATCAGATGTTCAACAGCATGTATGGTTTGAAATAAAACATCTACCTGGTGGGGGGGAGAGAGAAAAAAATACAAGCGAGCACTGTTGGCTGACTGGTGAAAAATGCTGCAAACTTAAAAAAAAAAAAAAAAAAAAAATCAAGTGCAGCTTCAGCCAGCATCTGTTCTTTTCTTGCGTCATAAGTTCTAGCTGCAAGTTGCGCAACACAACCCCCCCCCCAGCACATCATGTTCATCGGTTCAAAAATAGATTGGTTCAAACGTCTTACCTTCATACTGTTATAAGTAGTGCAAGGCACCTGAATATTAAAGGGACAGTTCACCTCAAAATCAAAAATACATATTTTTTACCTTTTACCTGTAGTGGTATTTAGCAATCTATTCTAATGTTAACCTCTTGCGCTGTCACAAGCACGTGCCTCTCGTCCATGAGTATGCTTCCTTCTGCGCGATGACATGGTTGGTGAGTGTAGTTCAGTAGAAAGAAAATAGTTCCTACATGAGACCGCCCTCATCCAGGTCTGTGGATTATCTTGGGTAACCGGTCATCATTTATTATTTAAATTGGATAGAAGACTCTACACTGGACAACTCATACCAAAACAATCTAAAAAATAAAAATACTACAGGTGAGAGGAACAATATGTAATTTAGATTTTGGGTTGAACTTTCCCTTTAAGCCCAGAGCTAGACATGTCACAGTAAGAAAAGAACAAGTGTCACACTAACAGAACAGAGACATTGTCAGTGTTATTAGTAACACCTGTGATTTTCCTACTTTCACAAGTCAAAATGCAGAATAGCTCCTTTGGACAAAGTTTTTGTTCTGCATAGTCTGGCACACTTGTTTATTATCACAGCTGCTATTTGCATATACTGATATTAGGAGAATTCCAAGAATTCAAGAATGGTCAACCAACTAAAATCGTCTAAGAAAATTAAAACAGGGCTATTTCTGGAACCCTGGCTTCCTAATATATAAATATGCCAACTACTTCAACACAAAACACTTTGACCTGTGCTAGCAGGGTAAGCACGGGTGTAACTAATGATGACATTAACAACGTACAGCATGACAATACTGGCACCCCAAAATGAGCTCTAATGGACCTTTTTCACAGCAGACATTTTGACTTGTCATGGTAGGAAAAGCACAGCTAAAATTGATACCCTTAACGATGGCTCAATTCCATCAAGTGTCCCAGTAAGCTATTTCAGTGAGTCAGCATGCATAACAGCAGGGCCTCTCCTAAGTGGAATTCAGCCATCATTAATGGTTTTGAATACACCTGTGCCTTTTCTACTATGCCATGTTGACTTGTCAACCGTCAAAAAGGTCTATATAGTTATTGGTGGGTGTATTGCTTATTGGGTAAATTTATCTTTAACTGTTAAACACTAAAATAAATGTAAATAAATATCCATTACTAAAAAAAAAAAGAACTAAATTACAAAGTTCTTTTTTTACTAGCTTCTACCATTACATATCATATCATAAAAATACTTCGAGATTTTCAAATGTGTCTTCTTGTATGAATTTGTCAAATAGATGAATAAACATAGTAATGAAAAAAAAGTAAATTGTATGTCATTTTGTATCCATCGTTGTATCTTTTGTAACAGGTGGTGACTTTGGCAGTGTACAGTTTTTTTCTGGTGTGTCTGATTGGTCGTCAGTTCCTGGACCCCAATCAAGGCTATCCCGGTCATGACCTGGACCTCTACGTGCCCATTTTCACCCTGCTACAGTTCTTCTTTTATGCTGGGTGGCTCAAAGTCAGAGAGAGGCTCACATATCATATGTTGAAATACCTGAGCAAAATAATTTATATTTATAAAGATAAAATCAAATATTCATGTAGTTAGTTTGTTCCATTTTCTGTTATGTCCTGAAGGTTGCAGAGCAGCTTATCAACCCTTTTGGAGAAGATGATGATGACTTTGAGACCAACTGGCTAATAGACAGAAATTTCCAGGTATGTCTAATGTTACGGTGTGTTTTCTTTTCTTTCACTTTGTTACACCATATTTTAAAGTATTCTGTTTTAATATACCCTTGCAATGAAAACACTACTGCTCAACCTACCTTTAGCTTTACCATCATGTCTTTATCTGTAATGGGATGTGTCCTGTATGCTCTTAACTGGCAATACTTTATCTGTGTGTCTGTCTGATATTTGCTGTGCAGGTGTCTATGATGGCGGTGGACGAGATGTATGGAGATCTGCCAATGATGGAGAGAGATCGTTACTGGAATGACTCCAACCCCAGACCCCCCTATACTGCCGCCACTCTCTTTGTCCTCCGCAAACCCTCTTTCCAGGGGTCCACTTTTGACATGGCGTGAGTCTCTGAATTTTACCTTCTCGTTCTACGTGTGCTCGACTTGTGCCTGTGATACTTTCAGTTTGAATCCCCCCACTGGTTGGGAAACTTTGGGTGATGAAAGTGAAAGTATTCTGCCTTAATTCAAGAACTAGTATGACGTTTTCTGGGCTGAGAAAGAGTAAACATGTCCAAACACAACAACTGTATGGTAAATTATCTCAACATCTCTTAACAGGATTCCTAAAGAGGAGATGCACTTCCAGCCTCTGGAGGACATTGCTGAGAACCTGGAGGAGTCAGGCGGTCGTCACCCCAACATGGACCTCTTTAACCGCCTACTCAGTGTGGCCCCTTCCCCCTCTGGCTTTATGGGAGGGGCTCTTCGCCGCACCTCAGCACAACTCCAGAGGCTACGCCACTCCCCCAGCATTGACCAATGCACCAGCGATGATGATGATGATGATGATGGTAGTGGTAAAATAGGTAAAGGTGGGTCTCTGCCGTCAGGGCTGGGGCAGGAAACCCAGAGCACTGTGTGCAGTTTCTGGGAGGAGAAGAGCACCAGAACGCCTCTGCTGGAGGTTCAGTTTGCGGCGGCGCAGGAGAGGCAAGAAGGGCATCCTGCCGTCAATAAGGAGGTGCGTAGAGTGGAGGAGAAGAGTGGTGAAGAGTGGCAGATCAGGGAGGAAGGAGGGAAAGCAGAGAGTACAAGGGAGGAGACCCAAACTCCTGTGTCCCCGCTTCCTTCTTCCTCTCAGTCCTCAAGAGAGATGTCCACTCAATCAGCCGGCGCCATTCCCTTCACCTCCCGTCACCCCTCGGCCTTTGTGTTTCACTCAGCTGCCCACTCCAGTCTGGAGCACTGCAGCTCCCAGCCGGCTATCAACCAGAACACAGCTCCGCCCGCCATTCCAAAGCCTCCCTCTGGTGGAAACAAAATGTCCTTCCTCACTGTGCCGTCTTACAACGAACCTTCGCGTTTTCGCAGTGTTAGCATGGGATCAGAGCTTACTGGATCTTAGGTGGACAATGGGTTCTGATAACATTGTGTCTGTTTAAAACCATAATGCTTGATTCAGTGCAGTCATTTTCACAAGTGAAACTAGTCATAGATACAAAAATGAAAAGAGTGTTAAAGATGTACTCCCATAATTGTTTTAGTTTTTTAATAGAAAGTAATAGCTCCCCATTTTCCAAAAATATTCTTCCACCTCACTGATAATGATGTCCGAAAGTCCTCTGTGAACTGTGTAAAATTTTTGTGACATGGAAGGAAATTTTTGGTTGACATTTGAAGACACTAAAGACTAAAGAAGTCACTATGACGTTGCGCTAACACAGCACTCACTTCCGGGTAGACTCTTGGCGGTTGATTTGAATTGCGTAGATTTGTGAAATCGGCAAACTTGTTTTTTTTCTGATGTCATTTTCAGCCGTAACTGTAACATTTAAAGATAGGCTATATAGTCACACACGGAGGTCCGACCTCTTAGACATTTCTTCTGTGCTTATTTTCTCAGCTAGTGTCTTTGATAAACCAAATCAAACGCTATGGACAACGACAACTCACCACCTGTTGGACTACCTGCTAATTTTGGGTGGTCATTTAAATTGTATGTACAGGATACAAGGGGTTTCTACCTGGACGTTCTTGTAAAATAACATTGTGATTGGGTCTATTGGAAACTTTATTACATATTCAGTATATTTAATCAGAATCAGAAATACTCTATTGATCCCCGAAGGGAAATTCTGTGTTACAGTTGCAAGAAGTACATAAATATCAGAGAAGAAATATAAATAAAAGAAATATAAAGACTGTGGATATGTACAATATTTACATAGTTAAAGGAATTTTATGATACTTTTTAAGCTAAGCTAAACAAGTTTCCTAAAGTTAAGCCTAGTTTAGCACCAAGACTAGGCAGGGGGGGATTGGCCTCAATCAAAAAAGGAGGAAGCCGTCCTTTCAGTCTTGGTGCTGAGCTAGGATAACATGTCAAAGCTATATGTACAAAGGAGGTAAAAAGGAGACCAATTGTTTATTAAAATCAAAGAGTGTTTTTAAAGAAAAAAATTATCTGCACTTTGCCTATTGTTTCTAAGTCTAGTAGAGAGGATTAACAAAAGTTTGAACAGAACAAATGGTGCTGAAATGAACAGACACTGGGTGATAGTTTTCTTTGTTTACTTCTTTTTTTTGATTAATAAAATGTCCATTTAAATAGAATGATTTCTAATGTATTATCTGTTGTATTTTAAAGATTAATTTAAACAAATATTGAATTAAATGAATGAGATAACAACACAACCGTCTTACATTAATGACAAAATGAATAGTCATTGTTTTGCATTATTTCTAAAGGAAATTGCATCAAATAAATGTATAAATATTATACAATAAGAAATGGAGCAGATACTCTGGTGATTATTGACAAGCACACATTTAGGTATAAAACAGATTTATAAAAAACTAATGACACTACTAGATATTATAGCAAGTCACAAATATCATTTAAGTTCCAACGTTGACCAGCAGGGGGTGATAGCAGACAACCAAATAGAGCACAGATAGTGACTCAATGAAGAAATTCACACCTTCCACAATCTTGCTTTTCATCATGCCCATGAGTGGGCTGCACTCCTCCATTTCTCCCTGCAGATGGAGGCTCCTACCTGGGCTGCATCCGGGGGGAGAGCACCCTCCTGGCCTGGGTGGATTGCCGCTGTTTGGCCAGGAAAGACTGAGCCGGGCCTGGAGCTCTGGAGTCCTTACACAGACTGAGCTGCCGCAGAGCTGAGGACTGCAAGAAGCAAAAACAACTTTCAACTGTTAGTGGAAACATAATAGTACAGTACTAAAAATGTAGGCATGTTAACGAGACCAAACTGACACCTGCTGAGTACTACTACTATACATGCAACATTAAGATAGTGTCCAACACTTGGCTTAGAATCATATCAGCTCTATGAGAAAACAAAAAGTGTTTTAAACACCTAATAACATGTCACTGTAAGGAATGCATTGGTAAAACAAGACCAGGGCTACATACCAACCTGGGGAGAAAAAAGGTGTGTAAAAGAAAACATATATTGTTATATTGTTTAATCTACCCAGTCACTTGTGGACTGCAGTGTTTTGTTTAAGCTGTTCAATGTGAATTTCATTGAACGATACAACACGGAATATTGTTTCAACTCTTTTTAACTTTCATGTACTTCTGACAAAAGTCCCTTAATTCATTAATTAACAGCTATATGCATTTTCTTTCCTCATGTACTCACCATACTTTGCCAGGCGGTCACGATCAGTTTCTCTTCTTTATTCTGTCTGGACCTTGTATCATCATCACTCTGAGTTTCCTGTAGTAGTCATTTGAAAGAAAGTCATGTTACCAAATCACTTCAACACAATGAAATAAAATTGCCAACATATCTAAAGAAAAAGTAAGTTCAGAGAAGTTACAGAGTCTAACTTGCCTCTGGGGCAGCTGTTGTCATGGTATCAAGCGGTCTGGCCTCCTTGTTGCCGGTCATCATTTGAGATATATCACAACACAGACAAATCCAACCCAAGTACTGTAAGCAAAGAGATGTTTGCGTGACTGGCCGACTTGTACACCAACAGCCCCCTGACCTGCCCCTGTCTGTTTGCTGCTCTTGGTTGTATTTTGCAGCAGAGGCCCTGGTTTTGTTGTGTGGAAGACTGAACAATATGGAGAGGTCCTGCAGGCTTAAATGCTCTGGCTCCTCGCCACATTCAAAGATGCCATCCTGCTGACTCGGGTACATTCAGAGAGTCATTCACCAGGCTGAGGATTAGTAGGTAATCACCAGAACACAATGCACTTAGCTTGACAATAGCTTTGACATTTGTGAAATTCAGTACGTTAAGTCGGGTATCTAAGAATCACATTAGCAGAGAAATCATGACCTGATAAAGCTTTAAAAACAAGTATGCATTCTGTTTATTCTTTTGACAACACTTTGATGTTTTCACAAAGATCCATAAGTTAGTGTGCATGTTTTTCTGTCTGTTTAAATGAGTCATTACTAGTTTCAGTGACCCAGATATGCTGTTATTCCCCTAATTATCACTTGACCAGCATCAAAGGCCAGCAGTATTAGCATATCATGCAAGATCAAGCAACAGAGAAAATGTCTGGCCACTGGTGGCTAGTTGCCTACCGGAGCTCTCTATTTCCTGCCTCCCAAAGTCAGTTTTCACAAAGGTCAACCCATTCCAGTCTTTGTGCTGGCTTCAGGGGAAATGTGGTTTATGTTTTTGTCATTAAGTGTGAAAACACAAGTGTGGGGGAGGATTTCAAAGAAGTGTGTTTCTGTGTGTTTCTCTGGAACCAGGAGCATACAGGCTTACTGAAACTGTCTAATTTAATACTGAGATCTACTCTGCATCTCCTCCAAACGACCTGACCATGTTTACCACATGGTAAGGTGTGTTGCACATATCACTTATCAAACTGTTTGTGTGAATTTGTCGCTGTGTGACTTCAGTTTGTGGGATTCTGTGGAAAAGAAATGCGCTCCTGACATGGAAAAAAAGAGAAAGAAACAAACCACAGAAACATAAATGTGGAAAGAAAAAAAGTTCACAGAAAGGTTTCTTTGAATCTGAAATGTGCACATGTTTACTCTTTTAACAAAGAGATGCAGATCAGATGCAGGCCACAAGAGACACACAAAGCACCGCATATTCCTGTTAGCTAGCGGTTCCTGAACATCAGTTGTGAAAGCTTCCTCCCACTGCTATAGTTTCTGAGCTGAGTTTCCTAAAGATTTATGCTTCATCACAATCTGTTTCCTTGCATCAGCTCATCACATGAAGATACAGGACAGTCTCTTCAGAAAAACGCCCACATAAGTTGTTTGTTCAATTAAGACTCATATTTTCGTTTATAGTGGCTCCCTCTAGTGGCTTTAGTAATTATAAGAGCGCCAAATTCCGTGTGCCGTTAATGACAGGTTCCAATCCAAGTCACATTCTCAGGTTAAGGAAAATTATGATTTATTATATCTTATTCTTGTAGTTATGACCATCATTTTTATTGGTTAATATGACAAAGATGTGCTCACAAAAGTAACTGCTGAGATCTGGGAACATGTTGACAAAGTAAGTTTTTTTGTGAGATAATTTTTAGGCTTTTTATTACCTTTTATTGTGGTGCAGCAGCAAAATGACAGGAAAGGGGGGAGAAAGGGTGAATGGCACTCAGCAAAGGGTCAAACTCCAAACAATAATTGTATTGTTAAGGCTTTGTTTTCTCTTCTAACTAAGGGACTACCCTGAGGGGTTTGTTACAAACATGTCTGATCATCTGATCATCTGTTTGTCAGATGGTCATCACTTGAATACTTTAGTTATGTCACAGAAGTCTACCTTATCGTTACCAATGGGAACAAAACAAGGAAAATGTGACAAAGTTGTATGAAACCAGAATTTTCCTTTAAATAGTCACATTTTGTCAACGTGACGTCAGGACAATACTGACAGATGAAAGAGAATACAGAGCTGTGCTACATTAGTATAAGCAGTTTGAAAAATATGTCATATGGTTTCAAATAATTTTAATCTTTCCAGTGAATATACTAGAAAAGCGCCATGCGTGTTTGTATATGTCATGATGTAGGAGTTGGCCACTGGAACGTTGAAGGGGGTGTATTGTTAAAAGTAGACAGTATAGAACCAAGCACAGGATGGCCAAATTAGATTAAAATAAAACGCAAAAAACATAAAATACAAGAAACATTTAGCTGTAGTGTGGTAAGTTATGTTTCCAAAAAAAGGACAAAAACAGGAATTCTCCGAGGAACAAATCACCTACACCCATTATAAAATAAACTCACACACACACAGTTATGCCAGTAGGCTATATACATACACTCACTAATAAAAAAGTAATTAATATGACCGCAACAGTTTTTTTAATTTGTTTGTTGAGTGAAAAATACACTCAACCTAAAAAGACAGTAACGGGTTCCAACATGCTCTGTCAACTGAATAAACACACATGTGACTCCACTACGTGTTTATGGTAACACTTCTAACCCTGTACTTTCACATTTGTTTTTGTCTGGTGTGTCTGTGTGTGTTACAGGCACTCCCTGTTTTACACACCCTGCTTGAAGAAGAAGTACTCTCTGTGCACAAGGACCTGTCTGTCTGGTTCTCCCCAGTCTGTCTATCAGACATGGCTGATAGACAGATACTGTGTACACACACACACACACACAGTATATTTTTGGGTTGTCTGCTGTACTGACTTTGTTTAAACAAGACCACTTTATCAGTGATGTCTGACCCAGAATGAATCAACTGTTTGTTAATGGTCTGTCTGACAGTGTAATGTTATCAAGATGGATGGCAATAGAGAAATACTTGTTTGTGAGGGCTGGTTTAGTGTGTGTGTGTGTGTGTGTGTGTGTGTGTGTGTGTGTACAATAATTATAGTGTGCCACACAATCATATTTAGCCACAGTCGCTGCCAAAGTGGGATTCAGGAGCTTCCCAGAAGTTAAATAGATAGATAGATAGATAGATATTTATTGATCCCTAAAAAATGGGAAATTACGGTGTTACAGCAGCAAACGTACATTAGTCACAACACAGAATATAAATATCAATGAGATACTAGGAAAAAATATACATACATACAGTATACATGATAATACAGTATACAAATAATAATAATAGGAATAAAATATAAGAACAAATATTTAAATATATACAGGATGGGAAAACAAAATGTGCAACTACTTAAATAATATGCTAATATGCTAAATATCAGGGATCCAGATTAAAAGTAACTATGTTTTCCTCCCTAATCATCAGCACAATATGTAGCCAACATATAAGGACTATTCCGCATAGGTTTTGCTCTTCACTCTGTTGCATGGCATTAACACAGTTATATTTACAGCAGTCTTCTCAGATGTGGTTCCAAAGAATAACATTTTAAATCTAATTAAACAGGGTTCATGGTTTAATGGGGAGATATATTTTTTGGCATGGAGTGAGCTGTGGGTGGAGGTGAAGAGTCTTTGATGTGAAAAGGCTAGAAACCACACAGTGTGTTTGTGTAAAAGTAATTCCGAAAGTTCTGACTTGTCAAATAAATGCTGGATCCCTAACAGGTGCATCTGTCCTTCCAGTGTTTACGCCTGAGTGTCAGAGCGCAGTAGACATGTCGGCCACTCTGTTCCACTGCCAACTGCTACCTGCAGCAGCAGCCTCGCAGCTTCCTCTGCCTGGCCACACCGCTGTTTATGTCTGCGGGCTGCAGCCCTCAGCAGTAGCCACTGGCCAGCAGCAGCAGCAAAACATGTTTTCCTCTAGGATCTGAAAACTGGGCAGACAACGTCTCCACATGAAGGTTATTATCTAAGTCAACCTGAGGATGGTATTATTACTAAGGGTAAAGTGGAGCAAGCTGAATTATAACAATGTATAACTTTTTTGGAGTAATGGAATTGAACTAAATACATTTTCTCAACTACTGTACTTAAGTACAAATTTGAGGTTGTTGAACTTTCCTTGAGTCTTTTCTTTTCATGCCATGTTCTACTTCTACTCTGTTACATTTCAGAGAGAAATATTGTATTTTCTACTCCACTACATTAATCTGACAGCTTTTGTTACTAATGACTTTACAAATTAAGATTTTTGCACAAAACACATTAAGTTTATAAAATACAATGTTTTATTATAAATTAAACTACCCAACAATAAATAGACAAGTCCAGCTGAAATAATTAGCTGGTTGACAGAACTGTTTTAATCGTTTCCAGTTTCTAAAAACAATCAGCACTTATACTTTTAATACCTAAATTACATTTTCCTGATGATACTTACATACTTTTACTTAACATAACATTTTCAATGCAGGACTTTTACTTGTAACAGAGTATTTTTACAGTGTGGTATCAGTACTTCTACTTGAGTAAAGAAGTGAATATGTCTTCTTCCACCACATTAAAGTTTTTTCTGTTTATTAATATATGCCCAATTACTGCTGACTGTTCTTCTTCTTCTAGCCTGACTCCAGACCTCTAAATCACCGCCCAGGTTTCTAATTTATTTAGCGATTCAATTGATCTAAAATAAAAGGCTAAAGAAATTATTCCTAATGTAAAATTATTTGTCTGTAGTACAATTTGTGTTCCCTTAGAATGGAGCCAGGCCAGCTGTTTCCAGTCTTTATGCTAAGCTAAGCTAACTAGTTACTATTTACCTTACAGACATGAGAGAGAGGCATCATTTCTTGTTTGACTCTCAACTAGAAAATGAATATGTTTATTTCCTGAAATGTCAAATTATTCCTTTAAAAAAAAAAAAAAACCATAAAGTGTGTTATTTTTATTTTCCTCAAACCATGCAGTGACTTGGACCAGGTTTTTCTATTAATCTTCCTCCCATCTGTGATGATATGTTTTGGCAAATAGTCGTCAGTAATGTAAAGTAGCCATTATTTGTAGTAGAAGCTGTAAACATGTAAAACAACTGGGACAGCCCTGAATAGAAGATGTTGAGAAATCCAGCAGCTGCAGGGTTACACATCTGCACTGAGGACAGATGGACAGGGGAGGTGAGGAGGTGGTGTGGGACAGAAAACAAGTGTACTCGAGGGCTGAGGGGTGACTAGTTTAGGGCCGACTCCCGGCCCTGAACTCTCCTCTTCCTGTCTTGCCTGCTCTCATGTCACCCCTGGGCTCCCTGATGGATGCTGACAGTAACGGCTGTCCTCCGTCCCTAACCCATCACCCCTACCCATTCACACCCCCCCTCCTACACCCTCTTCCGCTTCTCTCCTTCCCATTGCCCCCACGTATTGCCCGTTCAGCTCTGACCCTGGTGACCTCGCTTTGGAAGTTGCCATCCTGCGGCTTGGAGCTTCTTGCGGTCAAAATGTCTGAGGCCAGCTGTCAAAAGCACATCCGGGACGTGATCCGCCACCCATCCATGAGCATTACTCTCTTGTGGACAGTTGTGTGTCTCAACACTACAGGCAAATCACTGCATGTCTCTGAAGAAGCCAAAATGGAGTTTTACTGTATGTATCAATACTTCTCTGGTGACTGAATGGAAGTAAAAGCTGAGAATGATTTGTGGGGTGAGTCAGTTTGACACTTGTGTTAAGATTACACAATGTATCACAAGTAATATTATCACCACATTTCAATCAATGTTCTTATAAGGTGTGGCACACACGCACGAACACAAACATACACTCCTTCCCACTTCCTGTTGTGCAATTTCATAAACTACCAATGTGAGGGCTGAACTTGTTGAGCTGGATGGAAGATGGCAGGTAATCAGCACAGAATGGAAGTAAAACTGGGACAAACACACACACAAACACACTCCAAGCTGACATTGGTCAGTAATGATGAAATAAACTTTATGAAACAGCAGATGAGAGAGGAGAAAGTGGAGGATGTCATCTTTCAGGGGGGACATGTATTATTCATGCTGTCAGCAGCGACGATGGTGAAGGCATAGGAGTGTAAGTAATAGCGTATGTCACATAAATCAACACCAATGATGACCTCATTTTTACCACATAACTCCCTTCCGCCCACGCACTCTTTAAGGAGCTCCAGATGCATGAGGGCTTATACACACACACACACACACACACACACACACACCTTTGAAACATATGTGCACTTATGTTTGTCCTCTATTAAAAAAACAGGTAAACTATTGATGCAAATATATTATGTTAATAGTAGGGAGTGGCCCTAACCCTAGAAATACCCCCCCCCCACACACACACACAAACACACACACACAAAACCAGTCAATGGTGGAAGAAATTGCATTTTTGTCTTAAATAAATAGTATAGTGTAAAAATTACTGATTACAAGTCCTGCTTACTCAAAGGAAGAGTTTTGGAGATACATTTATTTGGTTTTCCTGTTGGATGAGAAGACTAAAAACTCTTGTGTCTGTACAGTAAATATGAAGCTACCACCAGCAGCTAGTTAGTTCAGCTTAGCATCAAGACTGTAAACAGGGAAAAACTGCTAGCATGGCTCTGCCCAAAGGTAAAAAAACGAAAATTATTTACGTTTTAATTTGACTGTTATTCAGGTTTTTTAACCTGGCAATTTAGTTTAATAGTTAATTAAGTTTTTATTTAGTTTCAGTTTACTAAAAATATTTTTTACTGTTTATTTTTGTTATAGTTTACTATAATAACCCTGGTTTCCCCAAGATACATCTGAGAGGTTAATTATGAGATGAATCATGTGTATTAAAGAATAAAGAAAACCTAACGTTCTGCTATACAAAACTGTGGTGAGTGGGACTCATTTTTAGCCCTGGAGCTTCATGCCTTAGTTCGGCCCACTTTACTTCACAACTGACTATATTAAAATGTTCTCTACAGCCTTGTAATTATGTGTACTTTTGTAATATATCATTTCTAATTTGGTGCAAACACAGTAAGTGTTGTTTCACAATGTAGATGCATTACAGTTAACAACATCTTTAAAACAACACAATGATATTCAACAATATCTGAATCTATTTTCTGTGCAAATAAGTGTTCACAGATATCCAAACCTTGAAATGAAATAAAAGAATAATTAAAATGTCACCCTATTCCCTTTCAGTCGTGGGCTTTTTATATTTACTATCCTACTCTCGATGATGATGGGTCACCACATTTGGGCATAGGAAATGGTTAGAAATATTAATACTAATACTAATTTGATCGTGTCTGCTTGTTCTCACACTGTGGTACAACAGTTTACAGTAGATGTGCCTTCCACACTGCCAGCAGCTGTCCCTTGCACACTACTGGCTCAAACAGCTGCTTCTGACACTAAATCACATTTTGTAAATTGACATAATTCTCAGCCCAAATCTCCCTTTGACAAGTCTGTTTCATTAATATAGTGCGAATCATAATCCTTTTTTAATATAGAGCAGAACACCATTCTCCTCATTAACATTAATTGGAACGTGAACTCTTATAATATTCACTCTTGCATTCTCGTCATCACAGTTAGCAGCAAACTGGACCGGTGGCTTCTGCTGAGGAGCTACAATAACATGTTTGGTTCATAAACATAAACGGTAGTTTGCAGGCAACGTTGTATTGTTTTGTGTACGAGTGCTAGCATCCTGGCACTGCTCCTAACTGGCTTAGCTACCCGTCTTATCGTCTTCATTTGCCGTTTTCACTCTCGTTGCTTTTAATTTTAAAAAAAAGTTTACCACATCTGGCCACGTCAATTCTAGAACTTTCCTTTATTAAGTGTCGCCTTTTCAGCGCCGTTTTGCTCGCATAACGTTGTCCCATCCTCGAGCACCAATGATTGAATTTTTATTCTCTGTGAGAAGTCCAAACCGGGCTATGGTCATATTCTGTTTTCATGTAAAATCTTAAACCAAAAGTAACAATCTGTCAGATTAATATAGTGGTATAAAAAGTAATATTTCATACTGAAATGTACTGTAGTTGAGTAGAAGTATAAAGCAAAATAGTTGCTAATATTCAAGTAAGTTCAACCTTTAGATAGCCTACCTGAGTTAAGTACTTGTACTTACTTTCCACCACTACACACAGTCACGTACACACTGTTTCCAGATGTTGTTGTCTGAGAGTTCATGCAGGTGTTGTACCTGGCAGCGAAGCCAAACACCCGTCAGACTACCACCACACCTGGCTAGAACCGCAAACAACTGCATGGCAAAAAAAAATTCTTTTACACGTGCACACACACACACACACACACACATACACACACACACACACACACACACACACACACACACACACACACACACACACACACACACACACGCACACACACATCCAAACACACAAATCCAGACATGAGTGTACATGGGAACATAGCCACTGATGAGGAATTAACTGCAAAGTCATTCCTATTGTTAAAATACAGACAGAAACACAGACAGTAGGGCAGCAAGAAAGACAGACACTCTCACCATGCAAATGGGAAATCTAGTATGCTCTCTCCTACCCACAAAAAAAACTGAAGTTGTGAGCTTAATTTTCCCATGGCCTCACAGCCACACACAAACAAATCTAATCATATAACAAAATACAGACGTGTCTGGTCTGCCCTGTGGTGAAAGCCTTATAATACACTCCGCAGCTACTAGACACGTTTCCTTCGTTTCAGCTTTGCAAAGCAACATATACTTATACTTATAATCACAATATTTCTTTACTGATTTTTCATAATTGTTTACAAATCTCTCTACCAATATTTTCTGAGAGACAGTGGGACAGGTTCTCTCTCGAATCCTCCCCTCAGGCCAGCCTGAATCCAGGACGGGATGTCAATAATTTCCCAAGCCTTTATTTTCCGCCTCCATTCCTGGCAGTTCTTGTCTTGTCTTGCTGCCTGTTGTTTTGCAGCTCAGGAGCCTTGAGAGGTGATCTCATCTGCGCCTCGCTCCTCAACCCCCGCTCCCAAAACAACATTGTATTTATCTGACCAAAATAGCCACCTCAGGCGGGAAAAACCCTAGTCAAGACAAACAGAAATAGGCCAAGAGTTTCCAAGGAAGCCAGTCTGGGCTGGAGGTGATGCTTTTGACTGACAACAGCCACGGGGCAGCAGAACAAGACACTGCATTTAATTCTGTAAGGTGATGGTTAGCGGCAGATATAATAAAAGCTCTTATTGATCTTGAGCTACTGAAAAACAATAGAAGTAGGTGTGTGTGTGTTTGTGTGTGTGTGTGTGTGTTTGTGTTTTTGTGTGTGTGTGTGTGTGTGTGGTGAACGATATGTTCCACTGCAACACCTGTAATACAAGTGAGAAAAACAGAACCATTTAAGCTTCAGGAAAATAGTATATAATGGAACACTGATGTATTTGATTGACACTAATCATACAGATGTTTATTTTTTATTGTGATTTTTACTGGCAGTATTAGATTATATGGAACATTGACTGAAATCCAAACCATAAATTATTATTATCAGAATTTCTTAAGGTAGCAATCACAGAAGACGTAGGTGACGTACAGTCGAGTCATTTGTATTTTGTAAATTCACAAATTTGAATCAGAGCGCTTTACAATTTGTTACAACACACTATGTATGTTGTTAATATTAAAGGTATAGTATGTTGCATGTTGTTAATATTAACGTGCAGTATGTTGTATGTTGTTAATTTTAAAGGTGTAGTATGTTGAATGTTGTTAATATTAAGGTTTAGTATGTTTATGTTGTTAATATTAAGTTGTATGTTGTTAATATTAAGGTTTAGTATGTTTATGTTGTTTATGTAATTATCTATCATATGCGTTTAGAATTTTTAAGGCAAAACTCAAATTTAAACATGTATAATTCATTATGAATTTTTAATAAAATTGAATATTTATCTTTATTCTTAAAGAACCATAGTCATTTCAAAAACCTAACCTTAGCATTTGCTTTAAAATCTCCTTGTATATTAACTTATAATTTAAGAATTGTTTGATTAGCTACAATATTAGCTTTTTAGTGTTACTTAAAGTAAAGTTTTGGACTCAGTAGACCTACAGAAGCCACACTTTCAGTCTGAGTGGCTTTGAAAAATTAGACACACCACAACATTTACACAGACAGACCAACATTAACCCATGGTCTGACCCTCTTCTACTCCGCCAAAGGGAGGATGGGTGGGGGAAAAAAACCTGAAGAATTAAAAACACATTCCACTTCCCGTAAAGCTGGGAGAAGGAGCAGTGAGTCACTGGAGCAGATTGAAACGGGCTCTTTTGAGTTTTCAGACGCAACATCTTTGAACGTCTATATGTGAAGCTTTGAACCACCATGGCTCCTCCTTGAATGTTGTTGATGGTGCCGCTATTTGTTCAGTTGCTACTAAAACAAGTCATTAACGGACATGTCTGAAAGTGACTCTCATCACTCACTTTAACCACAGGTCATATGGGTACTGTATGTTCTAAATACTTTTTTTATTGCTGTTAACACAGTTTGCCAAATGCATTTTTAATTGTTCTTAATGGCCAGAACCGTTAAACATTTAACACACCCATACAAGCACAAAATGACACACACAAGTACTCTCCCATCAAGAAAACCACACATTTAATCACAGCAGAGTGTTTGTAATAGACCTCCATCGTGATGTTTCCTCTGCAATGATGCCAGGAAATTATATTGCAATTCACTGAGAGAATAAACCCACCTCCTCTCTTTCTTTTCATCTTTCTGTGTCCTCCCGTCAGTCCAGACAGAGGCCCCCCAAAAAACAGACTGAAACCCTGAAATGATGCTGGTTTTCCATTTGATTCACAGGCTGCATCCTGAGTCACAGCCATCAGGGCCCTCTCCAATCACACACATGCTGACAGCCTAATTGACTCCACTGAGGAAGAGTCCATGGTATCTGTTCTCTTCGACTCCCCTGCTGGCGGGACTGACTCACACTCTGAAGTTCAGGTGGACCAGCTATCATTCAAATCTGTTCACACTCAACAGGCGGCCTGATTAATGGAACATGATTTAGACCAGCTGGCTCAAGACTTCTGGGGCTTGCTGTTGTTACTAAGTCATCTTCTTGTCCTTTATTTTCTTAATTTTTTAGTTTTCTTATCTTGTCTTATCTTAAGGTGTCTAAACCTGATAGTCAGGTGAAAATTATACATTAGATATTAAATAGGTCTTGGGTTTGTAAATATAGTAAGACTGTATTAAGAATGATGTTTATAAGATGGGTGTCTCACTGGGGTGTTGATCAGAACACAAAGGAGTCAATGCAATTCAATCCAGAACTTTACTTGAGGTGTTGAAGGATTTACACAGCTCAGCATAGCACAATAGGGTACACTGCTTGGTATGTAATGGCTATATGTGTACATAGCTATCTATGTGTAGGTGATTAGGAATATATTTGTTTTTCAGTAATGACGCACACATCACACACAGCTGCTGCCTCCCTCTCTCTCCGCTGCGCATCTATCTTAAGTTGACGGCTGGAAATGTTCATACTAGATATTAGATTTCCCTTTTATTACCTTGAAGATTAAAGCTGGGGTATCTCTATATACTTGTGTATTGTCCACAAATCCAAAGCCAATTTGTTTCTACTTTCATATCACATCATCAACAATTCAATGGGATTTGTTGACAATAAGAAAAATATTGGATGGATGATTAAGGATGGATTTTAAAACTTGGTTACTGACCAGTGTGTGTTCTTGAAAATTAGATAAACTGTTGGTAGAATGACTACAAAACAACATTTTAAAAGACAAATATATTTGTAAGACATGGATGACTCAAAATGAATTAAAAAAAAAAATCCAGTTTTGGATGCAGTCACGGACCTGAGTGTTCATGTCTTGGCAGCTCCACGGGACAAGTAAACACACACACGCATGCACACACTCACACACACACACACACACACACACACACACACACACACACACACACACATACACACTCTCTTTACTCTCTCTCAAACCCACACTCACACAAACCCTTCTTCATTGCCCTGGCTGTGCACCCAAAGGGACAGCAGTGAGTCAGAACGAGTCATGCACACGCACACACACACACACACACAGACACACACACATAATACACACACACACATAGAAACACACATGCAAAACTCTCACATACACGCAAACACTTGCTAAAATGCCAAACTGCTGCAAACTTTATTGGTTGCAGTCCTTTGAGCTCCTGTTGACGTGAGTTGATCACAGTGAGTGATGTGATTTAGGGTTGAATAAGCTAAACACAACACAGTTTTTTGACCTGCATAAAGCTGGAAGATCTGATGACGTGACCTTGTGATCTGTTATCACATGTGCTTAGATATCTCTTTTTTGTTGTCCACAATTTTTTTCCCTCATGTTGCTAAAAAATAATCAATCACATGTAACTGATATGATTAGAGGAATACAAGTGACATTGTTAAGATAAATGAATTGAAGCTAAAGTTTATATTTATCAGTACTAAAGGGTGCCAATGCTAAGTCTTTCTTTGATGGTGGATTAGGGATTAGTGTTTAAATATATTTGTTTTGTTGTCATGTCAAAATGAATCTATTTCAGAATATGCTGCCTAAAACAAGCCAAAATAGTTTGACAAGATTTCCAAGCAACTGGCATCTTTAGTTATTTGTGGGGATAATTATAAGGTCAACAACAGAGATCCATGTTGCATGTGGACAGCCTTACACAACAGCCAGATATCATAAAATAAGATTCAAGTTTGCCACCAAAGCATGGTTGTTGTACAAATGTAGGTTGTAGATGCCTTAAGGGGATAGAGGAGAAGGGATTTTGGCTGAGTTTTTTTTCTTCATCCACCCCCCCATCCTTATGAAGAAGCATTAATCAGAGACAATATGAAGTCATCGCTCCCTCATGGGATTTACTGCATGTAAAAATAAACCTTACATGGCTCATAAGCAGAGTTGCTAACACTGATATCACTAACAAGCTCAACCTTCTTCTTTTCTGGGTGACATTTTGTTTTAGAAAATAACTTTTTTAATCAAATTGACTTCAGGTTGAGTAGTTCATATTGCCACTGTATTTTTGTGAGGTTTAAAACTAATGAAATTTGATGATTGGAAGTAACAGGAATCAATCAGTGGGCCAGGGTCTGTTCTTGGGGGAGCTTCATATTTTCCATGAGGAGGGAAGAATGAACCACAACTCCCTGAATACATGCTCAGACGAGAGAGGACAAGAGAGGAGAGGAATGGAAAGAAGAAGGAGAAGCGAAAAATGGGGGAGAGAGAAGGAGGAGAGGAGAAGAACTGATAGAAGAGACGAGAAAAAGATGGAAAGAGAGAGGAGTCAAATATAAGAAAAGAAATGAAAGAAGAAAAGAAAGAAAGTGAGGAAAAGATTGGAGAACAGATGGATGTATGTTGTAACACAGAATGGGGAGGTGAGAGAGGGCGGTTAGCTGGCATGGTGTTTGTGAGCAAATGTATGCGTCACTGAAGCTATTCCAAGATGCACAAATGCACTCTCGCTCTCTTTTCTCTCTCTCTCACACACACACACACACACACACACACAACACACACAAACACACACACACACACACACACTTTGGCTGTTTCCTTGACAACAGTATAGTATTTTCGGGGATCAGAGGTGGCAGTGTGAACATGTGTGTGTGTTACATCTGTGCGTGTGCAACACCGCAGTTAAAAGCTTGTAAGTCAAGAGGGATGTGGCCAAAATTGCAAAACAAGGTAATTTATTCTAGTGAATTCTACAGTTTTGCGTCACTGAGAGGAACTACTTGAAATAAGCCATCACATTCCAATTCCTTAAAGCAATATTCAATACAAGTGCATGTCAAATAAAGGGGAGTGAAGGCCCAGGAGAGCATTCAAAGGCCCTCTACCAGCAGGTTTGAATTTGTTTTGCAGCGCGGTTCCATAATATCGCCAATGTGTCAAGTCTATTCTCGGATCATCTAATTGCTTAGAAATTCATTGACGTCGTTTAGGGACCGAGAAAACAATAAATTGATAAACGGTAAATCTGGATGGATTTGAAAATATCAGGTGCACTTCCTTTACTACTTTAGATTTGGTGATAAGATGGAACGTCACACTCATCTGCAATTTCTTTTTGCTAATAACCCTTGCACATTGTGCCACTGGCAACCAAAGAATTGGCAATAGGAAATTGCTAAATAAATAACATAAAAAGTAAAAAATAATAAATAAAGAGTACAGTATTTAATTAAGGGCTGTCCTCAGAAGATGCTTCTGAGAAGTGTACTCTAGTTAATAGATCTTCAAATGTAGATGAAATGTTGACACACTTATACAAACACACACTCCCAATATCTCAAATACACTTACAGACATACACACTAATGCACAATAGCCCCCACCTACACTTCACTACAGGAAATCAAGCATTTCCTGCTGCAATTGGCACAGGATGTGAGGTTTGTAACTCGGTGTGTTTCAGGGTATTATGAATGAGAGCCACTCTCACTGTGGACCACAGTCTCACTCACAGCACTTTTGAAGTTCTATAATCAGTGGTAATCATATTTATATGAGATGCTCTACTCCCACACATTTGATGACTGAAGCTTTGGGTTTATAAAAAGGCAGAAAAGGCATGAATGTGTACATACATATACACATACACACACACACACATATATATATATATATATATATATATATATATATATATATATATATATATATATATATATATATATATATATATATATATATTCATGCCCTTTTTATAAACCCAAATCTCCAAGTATGAAAGACTATTTTCAAAGATTGAGGTCTAAACCCTAAATAGCTCCTTATGATTGTATATGTTGTGAGAAAAAGTACAAACAAATGCAAAGTTAATAATCAATCAATACAGTAACGGTCATCAGAGATTGGAGTTGGCATTAGCTTTAACCATAAAACCATAAATGCTCTAATGTACTGTTCTCAGAGTCAAAACTAAGCACATGGCAGGTGCCTTTAGCTTTTATGCTGCTCAAATGTAAACGTATTGCCAGAAGAGTTTAGACTTGAGTAGTCTGGCATAGCCAGACCTTCCTCCACAGCGCTGTGGAGGAAGGTCTGGCTAGTCCACACAGCATTCTGGAAAAACGTGCTCTGGTTTGTTGGCATTTCTTTTAACCAATCACAATTGTCTTGGGCGGTGCTAAGCGCCGGACGCAATAAAGTTGCCTCTGCAAAATAGCCTCTGGAAGGAACATGTTTTGTTGGAACATATGTATGTAGGGAGGCAAACGCTTGAATTAAAATGGCACTGGAACAATGCCAATATGAAATGGTGATGATATAGCCTACTCCTTCCCAAACTCTAAGTTTACAGGGTTGCAAGGTTGAGATCACCAAACCCAATGTCCCACCAAAGCCCGCATTGCCAGACTTTACTCCACAGCACAGTAAGGTAATCACCTCACCTTGTCACAGTTTAAAATTACTGCAACGGCCGCTGAAAAGACTGTGACTTTGTGGCCCTCTGTACCTGACTGACAGCCACCCTTTTTCGGCATAAAATGAGGGCAACAACCACCAAAAGACGGCGACTCTCTCGGTCGTCTGTACCCAGGTCACAGTCACCATTTCTTGGCTACAGTTGGTGAACAGAAGTGAGGGAAGAATTTTGGCAGGGGGGAGATTTTTGGTTCCATTACTTTGAAGACAGCGTTATATATAAAAATTAAATAAACATATAGCCTGTCTTCCATATGATTATAACCTTTTCTAAGTTTATGTGTAGATGAATACAAATAGTTGTTGCATGATCTACAAAATAAATTAACTAAAAGCAGCTTGTACACTGTACATTACACATTATGGTTGCATGTCAGTTTGTAACAAAGATGGAATCATCTTACTGTTCAACATACCAAAACCATGAAGCTGGCGATAGGAACATTAGCCACAAGAATATTCCATAACGTAACATACCATACATTGCAGAGCAGTCTGTAGAGAATGTAAGCTGTGTTCCAATTCAACAATTCAGTCTTCATGGTTGTTCTGCCAAAGTTAAATGGCATGTTTCCATTATTAGGAAGTCAACCTGCGGTTTCTGTTACATGTCAGGTCACGGTAACCAGTCGTGGCCTGCTTGCCCGGTCCTCTGGTAACAATAGCAGTTAGCATGGCAGCGTTAGCCAGCACCAGTCAGGATCACTTCACCAGCTGTGTCTCAATTATTTTGTGAGTAACTAACTTTAATGCTATCATTTAATGCGAGCACACAATTGTGGAAATGACTGAAAATGCCCATCCCTACTACTAAATTAGAATGCATACTATAAAAGTAACTTTAGAAAGTAACTAATGCGTTACTTTCAAGTAAATCTTTAAATGCTCAAATGTGACCCCACCTCCCCCTCTTTAATGGAACTTAAAATACATGTGCATGTTGAATTATTTATGGTAAATCTGAATATTATAATTAAATGGACACAATACAAACATACAAAATATATACACTCTTTGTAGTGCAAATAACATTAGTGCCCCAATGTTTATACATGTGCGCTGTTGTGTGGTAATCGCTGTCCCTAGGACAGCTTTGGAGCGAGTAACTGTTACGGCGTTATTGAGGTGGTAAGAGTAATCAATTAGTTTATTTGTTACTGAAAAAAGTAGCGCCGTTATTTATAACGCCGTTATTCCCATCACTGATCATCAACATATTTTACCACGTCTTTGGTCATGCAACGGTTTAGAAAGTTGTAGAGTTTTTTTTTAGGTTGGGTGAAATTAATCTAACTCTGTTAATCCAGTTTGTTTGTTTGCAGCTATGGCTGCAGTCAGCACGTTGTTGTTGCGTGTTTGCAGTTGATGTCTGGCAACCAAGGTGTCAAAATGAGAAGTTGCCAACAACACGCAGGCCAAAACAAACACACATTCTGTGCAGGAATGGACATTTTAAAGGAGAAAATACTGACTTTATCAGTGTTGTCAGAGCAGATAGTATTTAAATTTAGCATGTTTCTAATATCTGATGACATATCTTGGTCATTTTTTGATTGATACAGTGAATATATTACATATTGGACCTTTAAATATTGCCCAGGGAAAGATAATGGCAAGATGGATGCCTTTTCACAGAGATCACCAGAGGTCTCTGCCACCATGGCCACTGCAGCAGAAAGCACATATGTTTAGTGTAAATAGTCTTGAGTGTGGTGTTTTTCTTTGGGTTGTTTAGTTTTTCTTTGCTTGACTGGCACAGACACTGAGGACACTAAAATGCACCTGAAGCGGATCTCCTAATCAGGAAAGAGACGTGAGATTGACAGCTACTGATAAGTGTCCTGGTGGGTGGGAGAGGTGGATTGAGATGTAGAAAGGACCTGAGGTGGTGGTGGGGTTAGACGCTCAGCCGGTACTGGATAACACAGGTGCCACCAGCCCCCCTGCCCCACTTACTGTCAGGGTAACTGTACTAGTCCCTCTTTTGTTGCATAACCTAGGAAGTATCCTAAGACCAGTAACCAATGAACTGACTGTGTGTGATTGTGTGTGTGTGTGTGTGTGTGTGTGTGTGTGTGTGTGTGTGTGTGTGTGTGTGTGTGTGTGTGTGTGTGTGTGTGTGTGTGTGTGTGTGTGTTTGTCAAGCCCGGGAATAAGGTACCTGAATGTACACTTAGTGACGATTACAGCGTTAGCACGTAGGCTACTTCCACAATGCCCATTCATGACTGTTTCAGGAAGCACGGAAGGGAGGGGACGGGATGAGGAGGAGGGAGGGGCGAGCTAGCATCCGTTTAGTTTGACAATACTTCGAACATCAAACAAGAAGTAACATCACCAATATCACTTAGAGCACCTTTAAAATATAAGCTAAAGACACCTTTTTATTTATTTATTTTTTGTCAAACATTAACGAGTCCTCATCCTAAGATGTTCAAAATCTGCACGGCTTTCTACTTCCCTAGTCGAGATGAGGTGGCTAACCGTAGAACATGCTAGCACTAGCATGCTAACTCGTTCTCAATGGCAAAACACTGTTCATACACTAGTTGACCATAATCTCCAAAAGAACTACTTCCATGTCCCTGTTCTGCAGGTATTCCACAAGTGGCCCTCGTGTAGAAGAAGTCTCCCAGCTAATCCTGCCTTGGACTGACCAAAGTTGGAGAAAGAGTTATCTAGCTGATGTCATCTTACCTAGCTACTGCACATGTGTGACTACCAACAAAGATAGTATAGAAGTGAGATGTCTCACTCTGTAGCTAAAACAGAGACCTAAACACAAAGGGTGAAAACAGGATCTGCAGCAATGTGCGGTACAACTAAAATATGGTGTTTTTTGAAAATGTTAACCATGTAAACCTATTCTGGTACAACCTCCAAATACAATTATGAACCTGAAAATGAGCATAATATGGGCACTTTACCTAGCTGCAGATGTCATTTCACCACCTTCGGTTAGAGTTAAGAAGCCTGCTTTTATCTACTTCTGTCTAACATTTAAGACCAAGCATCCAAGCATCTGCAGAACAATGGGGTAATGTAATGTAATCATTATTGTGTGTGCATCTATGTACTTCTGCAGTGGAAATAAGGGTTTTAAGTGTTGCCCCAAGGCAGAATTTTAACTACACTGCTTGTGCCGAGAATTCCTACATAAAAAACACCCTAAGGGTGAACACCATGCTCAGCTGAGCATGCATAATGCACACATGTACACAGGAGAAAAAAGAGACAGCCAAATAGATGGATAGATAAAGACAGGAGATACAAGAAACAAAAGATGGCTGTTTTATAAAGAAAAACTCAAAGCTAAGCAGAGATCTTTTCACACATTGCCTCATGGTTCCTATCATACCCATCTGATTGAGTGATAACACCCTGCACCTCATTTCTGGGCACCAGACTCCACCAGTAATACCAGACAGCTGGGAGACAGAAAAAGCAAAAGTGCAGTTTAACCGTTTCACTGCCAGACAGAATTGAGTCGGTTGTGGTTGTCTGACTAAAAGCTGTCTTTCTCAGTCTCTATAAATTAGTGGTTTTATGAGTATTGATGAAAGAGACACTAGACCTCTCCCAGTAACGCCTGTGTCTACCACTACCTGACAGATCACTGAACACTACAAGGAGGAGTCTCTATGTACTACCTATGATTACTAATGGCTGGTGTGCATGATCTGCACCTTACTGAAATGAAACCAAATTTTATGATAAAACTGATAAAAAACACATCTAGTGTCATCACTGTAAATGTAGTAAAAAGTACTCACTACTTCTGGATTTCAGTGTTTGTGCAGAGGGGATGTTTTTTTTTAGAACATATGACTACAAATGAGTGTGCGCTCTCCCCCCTGTTGTGTTTCTCTTTCCCCTTTGCTCTCATGGGAATGTAAGGGGAGTAAATATGAGGGGTGGATCTCATATTTGCAAAATGCTGTGATAAAAAAAGATGAGGGCAGTGATTAAATCAATTCGTTGGTCTTAAATCTAAAAACAAATATGAATAAAACACAAGTGAATTGAGAAATCAACCTTTAAATACAATGTTGAATTAGAATTAGAATTAAAATGATTTGATAAGAAAATCTGGTTACACTTTATTTGAAGGGGTGTGCATATGACTGACATCACACTATGACATGACACCTATCATGAAAATCTTTTTGAATGTTCATGACTGTTGCATGCAACATGACTGTTTGAGATCTCAGTGTTATGACAACTGGACGTTGCAGTTTTTTTCGATTGCTTAAGCACTATTTTGAAAAAAGGGACCGGTTTTTCAAAACACTACAAACAATTAGCACAACCACACACCCCAGTTAGCAGAACACCTCAGCCCCTTTGCAAAATCAAACACTCTTGCAAAAACATATATACTAATTTATAAAAAAAAAACATATATGAAACACACACACTTTTCATATTACTTAATTCAGTACAATTACAGTTAAAAAACAACAACAACAAACAAACAAAAAAGATCTGAAAAAAAATGAAAATACAGTACAGAAAATACTAGAATTACCTGCTGCATTGTATTTAAACCTGATTGGTGTGTCTACAATTAAGCAATCATGTGTTTGCGCACGTGATGGCTGTGTTCCACAGATTGGCTCATAGGTGTGGTCATTGCAAGGCAGTGACATCATGATATACTTCTGTGTCTAATTTATACAAGTGTGTATTGTATTGCAAAAAGTGTGAGGCTGACTTTGTGCTTATAGTGGGGCACATCTGGGCCAGTGATTTGCTCCTTGAGTGTAAGGTTTTTAGTGGTCTTAAATATACTTTTGGTTTCAGTGTGTAACAAAGACAACAATCTGTGTCTAGACTACTTGACTTTAAGCAAGACAATATAACATGTCAATGTCTTTGTTATGTCAACTTTAAATTAACCTAGACAACATAACTTGTCATAAATATGTCATGGTGGACGCCTGGGTAGCTCACCTGGTAGAGCAGGCGCACCTATATAGAGGTTTACTCCTCAACGCAGCGGCTGCAGGTTTGACCCACCCTGCGGCCCTTTGCTGCATGCCATTTCCCCTGTCTCTCCTCTTTCATGTTTTCAGCTGTCCGATATAAAACAAGGCCTAAAATGCCCACAACATAATGATCAAACTTTAATAAACTATTTAAGTTTGAGAATATTTGTTAACATCACATTAAACTGCCATTAAGTGGTTGGTTTTTACATTGGCTGTCATGAGACCATTAAAATTGTCAAATATTTCAACTACCGAGAGGGTTTTCTTTCCGAGTATGGTTCTTTGCACTGTGTCGGCTAATTGGACAGCTGTACAGCTAACTGAGCTAACTAGCTAACAGCAGCAAGCTACAGTTAGCGGTTACTTTAGCAACAAGTAATGTTTGCCAAGTTGTCATAACAAAGACATCGGCAGGTTATATTGCCTTGCTTAATGTCAAGTTGTCATTGCAGATTGTTGTCTTTGTCAATATCAAGTTGTCATAACACAAACATCTCAAAAAATGCTAATTTAGCATTAAAAGTGTCATAATAATAATAAAAACAGTAATGAACATTTACAAAGACTGCTTTGTGTTAATGATAGGTATCATGTCATAGTTGTGACAGTGTCATGTCAGTCTTGTCAAATACTTAACAAACCTTTTAAAATCTTTGCCGTGACATTTGCATTGGTGTTGAAGAATGATGCACTTGTGTCTAATTATAGTCTCACATTATCAGACTTATCATTATGTAAGTTAAGCAAGTATGGTATGTAAATAAGTCAAAGTTGACTTATGGTTTCACACGGGACAAGAACAGCCGCCTCCTGGGTATAAATCCTGTGTTTGTTTGAGGCCTCCATCCAGACCTCCTCCCTACTCAGACTTTCGCTGACTTTGATTAGAAATGTATTTGTGATACGTCAAAGACAATCAGGAACAAAATATGTTTCCCTTGAAAATGAATTGAGAATTGTGTTTAGTTGTATGGGAACATAGTTGGTTCCACTACAGTAAATCTAAAGTTAGCTAAAACTAGCCACCATATGCTACTGGCCATACCAGACCAAGTGATGCTATAGCAGCAAAAACCCTGAGTGTGCTAAACTAAGAAAAGTTGCATTGGATTGCTTTGTAGCCTATTTGTAAGAGGAAACAAATTTAAAAAAGTTAAATTTAAACTTTTACTATATCATAACAAATGAAAATCTAAGACCTTTTTAGAGCTAAATCATCAGCTTAAGTTAAACTTTGATCAACATTCAACTGTTCATAAAAGATGAAAGATAAAATATATTTTGACATGTTCCAATTTCACTCCTCAATAGACCACTGTGGAATCTACAAAAACTTAAAACGTGCAAAAAGAAAATGTCCCATGTGAGTGTATTTGTGAGTGTACACATATGTGTCATGAAAAAGCAGAATGAGAAAGTACAGGTGACAGAAATGAGTCTGGTGTTTATAACAAGTAGCTGTGGTTTGTTGTTGTCATGAAACGCAATGGTTTATATTTAATGTGGCTTGCTTATAAGTGTATTTTGTAATGTGGCAATAAGCATATCTTTCCCTTTTGCTTCGTGCTGTTAACAGCGGCCCATGTGTAGTAGGCCAACACTACCACTGATAGTTAACCTTTACACATATATTGCACCCAAAGGTCTGTAGGCTGTAATATGATGGTGACTAACTTTTCAGGAAATTCTTTTAACATCATAGAGCCGTCAGATAAAAAACATCTCAGCACAAAAGGAACACACAGAACACACACACACACACACACACACACACACACTTCAGTATAAGGACTTGAAAGCAGCAGATACAGTAAATGATGGATATATCTGAGCCCACGCATAGCTTTAAGTGGAGATATTCAATGCAATGTACTGTAGATATAAAAACAATTGCTTTTGACCGCCTTTGTACTCGCTCACTTGGCTTTCTGAGTATGAGAACAACTATCCTTTGACAGGAATATATGTGTGTGTGTGTGTGTGTGTGTGTGTGTGTGTGTGTGTCGCGCGTGCGCGTGCGTGCGTATGTGTGTGACCGCCTTTGTACTCGCTCACTTCGCTTTCTGAGTATGAGAACAACTATTTTTTGACAGGAATGTGTGTGTGCGTGTGTGTGTGTGTGTGTGTGTGTGTGTGTGTGTTTGTGTGTGAACCCAAGATGCTAAACCACTTCTAGTAAATAAAATAGAAGTGGGCTTAGCTTGCTGCTGTTGTCTCCACATTGCCGTGAAACAGACAGTAAATAATGAGGTTGAATGAAACGCTTCTGACTGCTGACTTCAGATGAAGGTTTGAGGGTCTAAAGTGACTAATTAAAAGAGTAGGTTAGCATGTATTATGACTGTAATCCCTCTCACAGGATGAAAATTTGATTATGAGATCAATATTATGTTGGTTTTTTTCTATATGCTTAATATTATAGTAGTGTTTGTGATGTATTAGGGACTAGCCTCATATATGTACATATTCATTAATTTAGAGTCTGAGGACATTTTAACCTTTTGAAGTATTACCAAACAATAAAAACTGGGCCAGCGTGGGCATCCTAACCTTGCTGCGTTAGCAGAATGTACATCACTCTGAGTACAGTGTGATGTACTCACTGTTATAATGAATGAATGGGTGGGAAACTGACTTTAAAGAACTCCTCTGTGGTTTGGAGCAGTCGTGGAAGTTAATATTGAAACCGCTCACCTACATAAATCCCTAAGCACTCTATGTGCTCTTCTTCTACAAGACATAGACATTCATGATAATACATATTTTGGGTAGCCGTATGATGGCATTCACTTCTGCTCATGTCTCTCTGCTTTATTTCCAGGAAGCAATGGCCTCTCAGGCGTCTTCTCAGTTTCAGCCCAACTCACACCAATAATCTCACCATTAACCACGCGATTAGATACACTGTCCTTACGATCTACTTAGTGTCTCTTTGACAAACCTTTCTCATAATGCAGGTGCTACTGATTGCTGGCAGGGCTGCAGTAGCAGACATGCAGACAACAAAAAACAAAGAAGTGACAGATTTAAAGGCACACAAATTAATGTGGCAGACTGGTATATGAGTAGGCTACTGATATCTATGTTAAAACCCACTGGCTGAACAAAGTTCTCAGCTGCCTGAACTCATTTAGCTAAAAGCGCAGTCTGTTGTCAGTAACTTAAACCATTTCACAAGGTAAAACACAATTTGCAGATCTCACATAGACTTTTCAGCAAAACTCTAAACACATCTCATTCTCAAAACACATTCTGCACTCTCATCCATACTGGTAATAACAAGTGGCAACAATCAAATACAAATAGAGAACACATGTCATTGATTGAACACAACCACTCAAAATTGATGTAATTTGTTTCAAATGTTGTGAAACAACCAATATAAGCCAGTTCAGAGAGCAAACAGGTTGCCTCAGGAGGGAAAATATTGCTTGTGATGTCGACGAAGTGCTCTGGCCTGATCCAGCCCAAAGACAAGAAGAAGCACACTCCTTTGATTTTTGTCCCTTTTACAGTTGTTTACTGTAGTACAGTGCATTGCAGGCTGTCTACTGTACAATGAACAAATTGTATGGGCCTGAACAATGTGCTTTCCATTTGTCACAGTACTGACTGCTCAATAGATTTTGACTGGTTGCAGGTTCATATCAACAAAGAACAAGAATAAAAGTATCACAGAGACAAAGGACAAGTTTGTGAGATGCAGGGTACAGTACCGTAACAATAGGGGTACAAGGAGGAGGAAGAACAAAACGATTGCAGAAGCAAAGCAGAGTAGTAATTTATGATCAATTTTGAGCTACTATGATAGAACATGTTTTTGTTCATCAAAAGACAATGACAGAAAAATATGTAATTTGTTTTGAAATTACAAATGTACTTCTCCCTGAGAACTAGGTTTACGTTTTGAACAATGTGTTTTCTATTTTTGTTTGTGTATTGTTTACTGACTGCTTGATAGTGTATATCATTTTCATCACTTTGTTTATATTTTGAAAGCAGTGCTTGATTTGGAACACAGGTAAAACTGTTTCGAGGCGAACATTTAATTTTGCGAGAGGAGTCAGAGGTTTTGTAAATAGTGCTTGAAGAGGAGGTTTTGTGTTTAATGTTTTCAGAAAATAGAGAAAGGGTTCAAAAATAGTGTTTTAGCAATTGAGAAAAACTGTGTGAATGAGTACATGTAGAAAGAGAATGGGGAGGTAAACTGGAGAGAGACAGAAGAGTTCTTGGAAATCTGTTTTCTTGAGTTTGTTGTTTGGGTTAAAAACTACTCCCACTACAAAAACCGCCCACTGAACCATTTTTTTTTTCTATATCAGTAACATAATCTCCAATTAGCAACACGGTATCTGCACTGAAAGATAAACAAAGCTACCATCTCTCATTTAAATTACCTGCTGGGAAATTGTGTAGGCTGAGAGGCTCTCACCTCAAACCAAAACCACAGCTTCTCATTTTACATGTTGAGAGTAAATAAGCCAAGTCATTTACCAGCTACTGGGATTAATCTGCCCTGATGTCCTATGAGCTCTTTTCTCACAGGTCAGTCCATATTTCCTCTCCCTGTTTGTTTTCACAGGAGAAAGGAGTTCAGTAGAGAGGAAATGCCTAGCAGGAGGGAGAGACATAGACACTAGGTGAGACTGCACAGATAATTTCATAGCCATCAGCTCTGACTAGAGTGGTAATGAAAACCCAACACTTTAATTCAGCATTGCATTCTTATAGCATTGTCAGACTCATGGCCGTTTGCTGCACATCTTTCCCCCCTCTCTCTCGCCCCAGATTTTTTTTGTATCCAATAAATTAAAACTTTACCCCTATAAAAACTCAACTTTCCGTTTTTACACTTCGATTTTGTATGGATTAAATCAAGATATGATGTGCAAATTTGTGAGCTTTGGAGGTATTACTAAGTGTATTTTTAAACCTTTCAATAGTGCCAGGCTAGGTGTTTCTCCCTGTTTCCAGTCCTTATGCTGAGCTAAACTGAGATATGAGTGTGGTATTGCTCTTCCTTTTTAACTATTTCTTTAAGAGTGTGTGTAAGAGACAAGAGAGTGACTCAGACTTTGAGTGACGGTTGTTTAATGATCATGTGCTTTCATATTAGCAGACATTAAGCTTTCCCTTGTTAAATAATGATATAGAATATTATGAAGAAATTTCTATAACAACCCAACACACTGCAAACGATTACGAAATTATGAATGACATCACAAAGCATGTGCAGCCCCTAATGAGAGATTTCTGCTGATCCTGTGCGTCCGTTAGCATGCTTCCTTACTTGAACCTTTTCAAGGCTGCCGTTGCCACACTGGAACCACATCTGGCCCATTACTGGCCCACTATTGAGGAAATGAAAATGTGGTGTACCCAAATCTTCCACACCCTGGCCTTTTGCCACTTCATTCACTTCTCCTATTTTCTTACAAAGAGGAACTCTCAGCCAGCGTCAGCCAGAGGAATCAAACATCCGCAATACATCTCCTCCCAGATCCACCAGTTTAGAGTAAATATGAATCCAGTTGTCACCTACAGTATGTGTGGCTAATTGAAGTGTAAAGCAAATACAGAAAGGCCCAGATGGCACTATGCTGCCCAATTAGACATATTATTTTGTATGTGCAGGATTAAGGAACAATTACTGGCCCAATTTCTTTTATGCTGGAAGGCTGTATCATGGGGCAAGGCAGAACGCATTGAAGGAGTGGATCTGAATGTAGTTTATAATAATATGGGCTTATGTGCAACGGTGAAACCACATTAGATTATGTCACAGCGCTGTGAACATTCTTTTAGTCACTTACAGTATATCAGCCCTCATAGTTTCACAGCAAATATATGATGTGACTTGTTTGGGCGTGCTTACAGAAAAGGGAGTATTTGGCTTTATACTCACATCTGTTACTTAACTATTGGCTAATGCACAGTATTAGCAAATACAATAAAATAAAACTTGGTGAATTGGATGGATTGACATGGAATTTAATACAAATATTCGTGTACCCCAGAGGATGAAACCTGATAACTTTGGTGATCCCCTGACTTTTCATCTAGTGCCACAAGCAGGTCTGTTTTTTAACCAAATACCAGCAAAACAAGCAACATTCCCATCAGCCTCAACTGCGCTATGTGTTATAATAATAATGTATACTTTATTATTCCCACATGTGGAAATTACAATGTTTTCACTCTGTTGTTATTACACACATTACACACAGGCCTGAATTAAACATATGCTCAGTACCTATACATGCACTAAATGGAGAGATGTCAGAGTGGGGGGGCTGCCCATGGAAAGGCGCCTGGAGCAGTTGGGGGTTCGGTGTGTCGTACTCAAGAGCACCTTGGCAGTGCCCAGGAGGTTAATTAGCACCTCTCCAGCTACCAGTCCACCACCATAGTTTGGTTCGTATGGGGACTTGAACCAGCAACCCTCTGGTTCCCAATCCAACCCAGAAGGGGAGTATCCAGGAACTCCATGCCGTCCTTTATAAGAAGGTTCTGTGGCGTCGTATTATGTTCTCTAAGATGAGTCTCGTCATCCGTGGTGTTGTAGAGGAGATAGGCTACATATTGGGGGGGTGGCGCTTTTGGAAAAATTGACTGGATGCTAGTGCTAAACTAAGATGGTCAACACGGATAACATGATCCCTGTTTAGCGTTGTCTTTGTGAGCATGCTGCCATGCTACCATTAGCATTTAGCACAAAAGCACTTCGGCACATAAATACAGCCTTGAAGAGTCACTTATTGTAGCATCCTGCACACTGCCTGCGTGGTGTGAGCGTGGCATTTCTGTTGCGTGTCAGTTGCGTGGCGGCTGTGTGGGCATTTCTATGTCTTTGCACACCAGAAACGTGTCTGACGCGTGCTAGCCTTGTCTGTACACATGTGTGTTTCCCATTGATAAAAGGAAATAATAGCAGTAGTAGCACCTAATACAGAACAAAATATTCTGTAGCCTATTTTGCCGTCAATTCTGCCAACGTTGTCTTTGCTGTTATCAAATCAGCATATATTTATGTTTAACATTAAATGTACTACTGCTTGAGTACAGTACATTTTCACAACTCTCTCCCCATATGTCATTTTATCAATGGGAAACATACATGTGTACAGACAAGGCTAGCAGCAGCAGCAGCGCCGCGTCAGACACATTTCTGGTGTGCAATAAGAAAGAAAATGCCACGCAGACGCCACAAAAATGACACACAACATAAACGCCATGCAGGCAGTGTGCATGAGGCCTAAGTCTGGTTGCTATAAATGATCAGAACAAGACAAAGGACGCCACGATCTCCAGTAGACTAAAATATATCAAAACAATACAGCTAGCCTTTGCACTCCTTTTCAAACAAAAAAGGCACCAATGAGCCAGCTCAATTATTAAACCAAATGGGCATGTAAAATCAGATTAGACCTAATTAAACCCCCACTTCCTGCTGTTTGCCTTTTTAGAGACTGGCAGAGTGACAAGGAGTTTAAGCATCCATGTAGATGGAGGGGTAAGGACAGCTCCATATGCGTTACGTCAGCCCCGGGGGGACAGCTGGGCCCGACTGTCTTTTCCTGCCACACTCATTTGGCCCTAGCAATCATCCTGTCTTGTGCTAAAGGTCTCTCATCGCTACAAGGCTCCTTGGCACTATCTGGGGGTTACAGACAAAGACTATGCTGATTAAACATGCCTTCATTAAAGCGATTACATGCACAAGGCGGTTCATTTTCCCACGGGCAGCCAAATAACGATGAGGGGGAAGAAGACGAAAAAGGCTTTTGGTGCAGGGACGGGGTTCGGTTCATGGAAGAGAGGAGGGTATGAAAAAGAAATTGACAATGCTTGTTATTGTTATAAGCGTTAATTTAAGTGACCCACACACTCTTAAAGGACAGACTAACAGTCTACTGATTTAATATGCTGTGTGAGGGAGTGAGCTGTCCTCTCCTCGCGGGGACAGCCAGTTTTTTGCCCTGATGAACACTCTTACCTGACTCACCACACCTACAGGCCACTTCCAGGTCATCGAGCTTCCAACATGGAAGACCTTGCCAAAGACGCAGTAGGGACGTTACTTCTGGTTCATTTAATGAACACGGGCCAGTGTTTTAGTGCCTGAATGAGCTGCAGAGGTTGTGTTGGGAGGCGAGAGGGAAGGAGTTAACGTTGTGATGAAGGCCAAATGAACATCAGCAGCTTTTAGGCGTTCTTCAGTTTGGTCTTTTTCTGACAAAAGTTTTGTATTTGAAGTGAGTGAAGGACAAACAAGATTTTTTTCTGATAAGTGAATATTCATAAAAGCCAAATTAATTAGTTTAGCTATTACAGACAACGTTCATTTTGTAAATTTTGTAAATCAAAACTCACTATTTTGATTAAACTCTCTTTAATTTACTGAAAACTCATCTTGATTTATAGAAAATTTCTTAAAGATTTTGCAATCCACATCACTCTGCGGTTAAAACATCTCTGTCAGCAATCCAGGCTGCTTCCCCATCATTGACTTCTCAGTAAAACAAATATTTTGGAAGCATAATTCATGACTGAAAGACTATAGGTGTGTTGTTGACTTTCTTATAAAAGACACACTTACACAATATGACAAATACAATTATTTCCTCCTATTTCTCCCACAGTTCACTTCACCTGTCCTCAGTCTCTCTCCAGCAGTCATCACATACCCCAGTGATGTGCTAATAGCCAATGAAGAGCAGAAAACGGGTCCTTTTATGGCGCAGCCACAGGCGCCTTCTGTACCGCTGTGGGTGATTGCACCTATACGCACCTCTGCTGCTTTTGTGTGTTTTTTTCTTCATATTTCTGCATTACCCTATTGTCAACCTGAATCACACCAGCGCTCAAAGAAAGTGACAGAATTGCAGTATGAGGTGTTTGAACTATGCCTGTGTGAATTCTGGTGCACAGCCGCATGTAATCATGTGCATGCAAGCAAGAAATTGTTCATAGCTTCAGAGCCAATAAGGGTCTCAAATAGGAAAATCACATGTAAAAATTTCTAGCATGTGCAACTTTAGTTAAAAATATATATACTTTTATATCGTCCTCATTCAATCTGGCTTAGGACACTAGATTCTCAGATTCTCACACAATCAGTAAAACAAATAAAGAATAGCTGGCTGATTAGATAAAATATCTCTGAAATAATCTAACCAGAAGCACACATTTATCAAACCACATGCGATAAGAGGTCACAGTTGTTTGTGACTATATAGTGACCTTTAGTAAAGTGGATGAGGTCACTCTGAAACTGGAACTGACCACTGAGTGAAACGTCACTGTTTCCCTGAAACTACTTCAGTTTTCTGTTTCCCCTGTCATTTCTTCTCACTGACAGTAGACCTGACCGGCACATCTGACCACTGTTTTACTTAAAGGAGATAGGCCAACAGCTGGCCACATTGCAACCTTTAACTCCCATAAATTGAGGACATAGCTTCAAATGTTTTAAAAAGCTTCAAATGTCAACCTGTTGTTATTACTGGTATATGAGGGAAAACCCCTCAATTTTAAAAGAAGAGTTCATCGTATCAAATGAAACTGTTGAAATGTGTTTGACCTCTAAACATGGTCCCACCGTAGACACAGTGAAGGGGCACGCCCAGTTTACTCGTTATGGGGAGTACTGCTCAGCCTGTGAACAGTATAATCTTTCCTGTGGCTCTGCATAAAGCTTTGTCAAGTCTGAGAAAATAACCCAGCCAGGTGATGTCATCAGAATTGTCTCAGCATTTGCTTCATGCCTGTGTACAAACTAGGTATGTGGAGTTTGCTAGATGTGGACAATTTGGAGGCAGGGGTGGTCTAAATAAAGATTCTATTAAATTGCATTATGGGAAATGTAGCATCCTGTGTTTCAGAAGCTTGACTCTCACTGGGGAATAATATTCTCAATATCTCGGCTTCTGCGGGAGTGTTTTACTCTCATTGCATTTGTGTGAAATTCCCATTTTCTTTAATGGTCTGGGTCACGACTTTTTGGGGAGGAACTGTTCCTTTAATTTAATTGACAAAATGACATGTTCAATTAAGAATAATCTCATTCTCCTTAAAAAAAGACTAAGCTATAGATAAAAAAGGATGGGTAAGTTGCTGCCATACTGAGAAAAACAAACAAACACATGTATAACCTGAGGATGGGTTGGAAAGTCAAATCATACGATATGAACGCGTGTGGGTGCAAAGCCCTCTGGGAAGTGATTCAGAGGTCATTACCATATAGACAAGACAAAGACGTAATTTTATCAAACAGGTGTTTAGTCCAGGGGACATTTCTTTACTCCCACATAGCTTAAAGGCTCGGTCATTTGTTTACGCTCCCATAATTTTTATAGGAACTATTCAGTTCAGTGCACTTAAAACAAATATTAAAAAGTGTTTTTTTTTAAATACCAACCGGTTAGAGCCGGTTTCAATTTGACATAAAGCCTACTACTTTCAATGTTAAATGATACACCTGCGGACCTGTGTGTTGCTCACCAAAACTGTACTTTTTTTTATTATTACTATAGGCAAATAAAAAGTACTGTTTTGGTGAGCAACGCTGGAACCGTCTTATGAGTATCTGTTTCCAGTTCAGAGTAGAATTAGGCTTCTGCTTATTTTAAATAATAATAATACTTTATTGTTTTTATCACATGAGTAGACCTACAGTTCTGTCTAGTGCATATGTTCTAAGCATATGTCTTCCTTTGCCAGACACCTATTATGCTTCATGCATTTTTGAAGGCTTCACGCCCAAGAGTTTACGGAACCTACCCATCCTCCCTCTGCCTGCGGGGCGAAGGAGGGCTGCAGTGCGCCTCCTCCTCCTCCTCCTCCTCCCACATCCCGGAGATCTGGAGGCGCGCCAGGATGGGATTGGCTTCCCGCTCCTGTCAGGGAGGAACTGGTGCGCCAGGATACCCAAATATGGACTGTCCGATATCAGTTTTGGATCGCATGACTCAGCAACAGACTATATATCCTTAGGACTGGTGCTGTTGACAACAAAAAAAGACAGTTGGAGTGTTTAGGTGTCCCTGTAGGCTACGCTTGGAAAAGGTTCATTGTGTTTTTTTTGTATGTCTTTGAGCTGTGAGACACACTGACACGGACTTGTTAATAAATGGTAATGAGTGTGGATGTTCACTTGAGGTAGCCTATTTTACGTTTTTAGCTGGGTTGAGTTTTCCCCCACGCCGAATAGGCCTCATCTTGTTTACAGTCCTTGTTCCTGGCAACAACGTCATCAAGTGTATGACATCTCGGAGGCGGGGACCACAGAGGAAACAACCAATCAGCAGGCTGGTTGAAGCGCATGTGGAGCCGGATGATTTAAGTACAGCGGAGCCCGACGGCCGCCTGTTAGTAAAGAGGAAACAGAAGCGGAGCTCAGATACAGAGCAGAAAAGACTCCTACACACGAGTGGAATCAAAACATCTGAATTAGTCACTGGACGCTTTGAATTCAACTAAAGGTACAAATCGACAACTTGGTACAGTACAGTTCCACTATTTTTGGAAGTTTTGCTCTGTTTTTAGCTTGGTCTTCAGTAGGCTATAATAGGCTAATACAGCGGGACTTTGTGCTGGAGATTGAATCAGTTGGGACACTAAAGCCTCGGTGTCCAAGCAGCATCTTTGCAGCGCACTCTTGTATTTGACTGTCTGATTTGAAATATGTCCACAATAATGGAACAGCCTTTTTATGACGACTCGTTTCTCTCTGCTTATGGCCATCCAGGCGCAGCCCTGCCAGACTACAAGCTGCTAAAGCAGAATATGAACCTGAACTTCTCCGATTCATATCGGAACTCAAACTTCAAGTCACAGCACCTGCGCGCCGAAAGTGATTTCTATTCGGCCGGGACGGCGGACGTGGGCTCACTGAAGCTCGCCTCTCCGGAACTGGAGCGACTGATCATCCAGAACAGCAACGGGGTCATCACTACAACACCGACACCTACCCAGTACCTTTTCAACCGCGGGATCACAGAGGAGCAGGAAGGCTTTGCTGACGGTTTTGTGAAAGCGCTGGACGACCTACACAAGATGAACCAGATGGCTCCTCCAAACGTATCCATCGGTGGCGTTGCCTGTGGCGTTCCCGGTGGTGTTGTCTGCTCGGCTCCGGCGTCGGTGTTCGGCTCATCCATGCAGTCAGAAGCGCTCGAGTACACCACCCTGGGAAGCTGCCCCACGAACCCCAGTATGTCCTCTGCAGCTGGTGCCAGCTATCCCTCAACTACTATCAGCTACTTGCCGCACCACCAGTACCACCAGCATCCCCAGGCCATTGCGCACGGATCTCACCATTTCCAGCACTCCCTGGCCAGTGCGGGCATCCACTCGCAGCGGTTCGGCGGATTGAAAGAGGAGCCTCAGACAGTCCCAGACATGCAGAGCAGCGACGGGTCTCCGCCAATGTCCCCCATCGATTTGGAGAATCAGGACCGGATGAAAGCGGAGCGCAAGAAACTGAGGAACCGGCTCGCAGCATCAAAGTGTCGAAGGCGCAAACTGGAGCGCATTTCTCGTCTGGAGGACAAGGTGAAAGTTCTGAAAACAGACAACGCCGGACTGTCAAACACGGCTTCTGTACTGCGGGAGCAGGTGGCCCAACTCAAACAGAAAGTCATGACACATGTGAGCAGTGGCTGCCAGCTCATGTTAGCGCCCAAAGTAAAGTCCTATTGAAGAAACAATGCACTTTTAAAAACACTGGACAATAACTGCACTGACAATGAACAATGTCTTTATACATTGTCTGAGAACGGGACCATTCTGGTTTCTGTGGCTGAAACAGAAGCAGCAGAAACAATACAAGACTAAAACACTTATGGGCATTTTGAATAAGTTTTTAAAAAATGTCGTGATTCTTGGCTTTGCCTGTTTACATTCTACTTTAATTGCAATCTGTGATACCTTCTTATGTAAGTTATTTGTGTTTGTCAGGCTGAGCCTGAATTTTTTTTTTTATTTGTACAGTATATATTTAAGTAAATGAAAATATGAAACTAAGAAATGTGTGGTGTTTCTTATTGAGGTATGTGCATTTAAAACGGCCACCTCTAAGGGTTACTACAATTCTCGTTAACACAACCACGCGGTTGTCAATGATCTCTTCTGGTCAGAAGTTCAGTTTGCAGCAGAAACAGTTGCTTGACGTACGAACGTCACAGCGTAGGATTGTTTCCCTATTGACGTATACGTCAGTCCATATATGGTCAATTTGGCTTGCAAACGTCACTCAACGAGAAGGTTTCCGGGAACTCCCTCCTACATTGCCAGTTAGAAATGCTCTCCCCTTCACACCACAGTGTGTGTTAACAAGTTTGTCAATGAGTGGTTTATTCGAGTTAAGGGAGTTTCCCATTCTGCTTTCAATTTCCCAAAACAAGTCGTGAGAACACTAGTTTAAGGAAAATAGTTGAAAAAGTTCCACACAAACACGCAGAATAATTTTTTGATGGTAGGTTAAAATTACAATTAAGTGTCAACAGCTGGCAGAAGTACATGTTAGAGTAGAGGTGACAAGTATATGTAGTAGAATCCACACAACACTGAAACTACCAAATAACCAATGTTTAAACTGCCAAATCAAAACGATTTTATCTGGAGAGTGATAACTCGTTTTCAGTAAATAAGACTATTGTGCTTATGGAGGTGAATGAGAAAATGTTATCAATACACTGGAAAGGATTTACTTTTAATTCCTTTGGGATACATCCTCAAACTGAGAATCGAGTTGGGACAGTCACGCAGGTCTGTTAACTCATATCCAACAACCCAATCTTACCCAATGAGCTACAATGCCAAGTTGTGTTGAGTCAAACACCACAATAACTCCAGCATTAGCCAAGACTTCAGATCCTTGTGACGTGATCAGATCCTCGGCTGGACACATGGCTGATACAATAAATTAATCCCAAAAATGTCTGTTGGCAAAATACTTCTAAATTATAAAGTCACCAACTAGTAGGCACCAAGAACAGATTCAAGAAGAAGTAGGGCACCACCATGAGGTCACATGTGGAATGACTAATTTACAGCATCCTGCTGAGTTTGTCAAACAAAAAAACAGTCACAAATTCCACACTGGTTTAATAAAGATGGTAGCACTTTATTAAATTACAGCAAGGAAAACCATCAATATTTATTTCTGAAAAGGAACAAAACAACTATAGTTTCAGTGCTTGAGACTATGAGGTTGCCCCCCAAATTGTACATTGGCCGTACAAAGACAAAAGATTTATCTAATAACTTTCAGAACGTTGTAAGGTTTAATACATTAGATTGGACGCCATGAGATAATGCTTCACAGGGACACCTAATCTGAAGACAAGTGCTTCGGTTAGTTAATCAGGTAGAAGACCTTCACATTTACTGCTTGGAGAAGTAGTCTTTGCTCTTGTCGACGTCAGGGACGATGGTGTCACTGCCAGGTTTCCAGCCAGCAGGGCACACTGTGTGGGGGAGGGAGCGAGGACAAAGTTTACCACGAGGTATAACTAAGAGACATTGAACTTTGCATACCTTAAACACAAAGCACATGTGGGAAAACCCAGGAGGATAAACCAATACTGCAGCTCTATGTCCACACGCTAAACCCTTCAAGTCAGTTTACAGCTACAGGCAACCTTATTTAAAAATGTTCTAACTTGCATTTAGTAACAAATGACTGATTTTGAGTTTCCTGTACAGAGAGCTGTGTGTATATATAGATAGATAGATAGATATATATATATATATATATATATATATATATATATATATATATATATATATAGAGAGAGAGAGAGAGAGAGAGAGAGAGAGAGAGAGAGAGAGAGAGAGAGAGAGAGAGAGAGAGAGAGAGAGAGAGAGAGAGAGAGAGAGAGAGAGAGAGAGAGAGAGAGAGAGAGAGAGAGAGAGAGAGAGAGAGAGAGAGAGAGAGAGAGAGAGAGAGAGAGAGAGAGAGAGAGAGAGAGAGAGAGAGAAACTAGGTATGTAATATTGGAGTGCAAGGGTTATATTAAACTGAAGCAAGGGGGATGTTACTCACCCTCTCCATGTTTGTCAGTGTGCTGGAAGGCCTGGACCAGGCGCAGAGTCTCATCCACAGAGCGCCCCACAGGCAAGTCATTGATGGTGATCTGCCTCAAGATGCCCTTGTCGTCAATCACAAACAGACCCCTGTGAGGCACAAAGTAAGGTTAAAGTATTGCACAACAGACAGTTCTTTACATTGGTAACACATGTCCCAAGTGCAAGTAACTTGCACAAGTACACATGGCATACTGGCCAAGGTGGATGTGTATGTGTTAATGGTCTTGTGTAAGACACAAATAATATATTTCCATGTTCTGACCGCTTAAGTCATTGCCGTAGTCATGGAGCAGTTTGCGCTCCAGCTGCATAGTGGCTACTGGCCTTTAAAAAAATAAACATATTCCAATCACACAACCTGTCTGCCTAACCTGTATGCGATGCCGTCGTCCTCTTTCAGCACACCGTAGTCTCTGGAGATGGTCTTGGTGAGGTCTGCCACAAGGGGGATTTTCATGGTACCCAGACCTCCCTGCTTCCTTGGTGTGTTGATCCTGCAGGGGAAAAATAGAATATAAACAGCAAATCAAAAACCCATTCATAAGCCACTAACCTGACAAGACAGAATTACTCTATTACATTCACTGAAAAAAATTTAACTCCCATCACAAGAGGAAATTTCCACAAAATCTGACAAACATATTTAACCTCCAAAACCATGTACTACACCTAAAATTGTGCAGGTGCTATTAATAAGCCATATTCCTCATTTTTGTTATTCCCTTTCAGTTAGTGCAGTTTGATTCAGAGACCGTTACTTCAAAACTTATCAGGACTCTGCAGAGAAGCACAGTGACGGGAGCTAAACTGATAAGCTGGGTGGGTGTTGCTCCAGAACCTTCACTATTAACGGAGTCATTAGAAACTGCCAATTAGGGATGTCCTGATATTAGTTATTTACCATTCCATATCAACAGTCTTTAGAGAGACCCATGTTGTTTATTTTTCTAAAACAGTAGTACATTAAGGCACAGTTCACCTGCAAAATAATGACTGGACTACAAGCAAAGAAAACTTTTGTTAAAGCAGCTGTGCTTAATCCATTTGCCGACACGTGTTGGCTGTTTCTCCTACATACAATCCCATGGATTAAAGAAAACTCATGATTTCCTATTAGTTAGCAGGAATTCTCACCATGCCAAGTGACTGAAGTGAGAGTCCACGGAGCAGCCGATAACCTCGCAGCCGATACGGCGGAACTCCTCTGCCCTGTCGCTGAAAGCCACAATCTCAGTGGGACACACAAATGTAAAGTCCAGGGGGTAGAAGAAGAAGATGACATACTTCCCTGTAAAGCACAGAAGGAAAAGATGAATTCTGATCAACCCATATTAGAAATAACATCTAGAAGTAAATCGATAGTAAAGAAAACTGGGCTTAAATATACTGCAAATACAAAGTTTTTGACAAGAGTAAACTCTACAAGAGATAGTCAAATGTGCAAATACTAAGTAACACTAAGTTACCTTTGTAGTCTGAGAGCTGGATGTCCTTGAACTGTCCATCCACTACAGCTGTGGCTTTGAAGTTTGGGGCAGGCTTGCCAATCTGAGCATTTCCAGAGGACATGGTGGTTATGGGGAATGGCTGAGGAAGAGATGGCACACACAGTTAAAAGAAAATTCCTGATGCCCAAATACCTTCATAGATCAATTCAGCTGGGTGGAGCTCTGATAGCAGCAACATAATCAAAAAGCCTAAACAAACATGACCCTTAACCTAAACAGACCAAGTGTCCGAGACTTAACCAGACACCCAGGTTTGGCAGTTCCTTGATATTTGGTGCACAGCTCAAAGGCATATTCAGTTTGGAAAACCACGAAAAGTCACATGCAAGTCATGCTCAGGCTGCAGGGAACAATAGCCTCTTAGGAAGCTTACATAACCATGATAAGCACAAAGCAATGAGGATAATTATTTGATATACGCTTTATAAGACGGATGCACATGTGACGTTTTTCAAAATCAAGTTGTATCCTTTGCAGTTCTATAGTAATGCAGGATAATCACTTTACACACTAAACATAGTATTGATCCAACCAGGCCTTCACAACAGCCATGAGGTACTAATTCCTTTAAGTAGATACAGTTTCATGGTAACTGAAACAAAGGTTACAACCAGTGCCTATGAATAAATAATTTGACTACCCTTAATTCAATACTAGTCCAAAAGCTATCAATCCCTTGTCGTCTTCAATGCTTTATAGACATATACGCCAGTAGCAGACTTTGCTTGGTCAAAGTTCATCGCAATAGGTCAAAGCTTAACAATTAAAAATAGTGTGTCAAATGACGTGGAGGTAACTGACATTTATGTTGAACAAAGCGAATGGGAATTGACCAGTCTCCCCTGCAAGCTGCAGCACAGGGACAAAGACCGAGTCAGAAACAGGCCCACATACTTAGAAGGAGGGGAGCAACTGACCCGCACTGCCTTGTTAGCTCAACATTAGCATGATGTAGTAACGTGAAACCGGTTTTTCTCTCTCTCTCAGTTCCAGGCCAAACAGGTGCTGCTCTGCTCGAGCTGTGCAGACACAATAGGAACTTTTAACAATAAATAGTCAAACAAATGCACAATTTCCGACTCACCTGTCTCTATGTAAAGCCGAGTAGAACTTGGCAGAACGTAGGTCTGTCTATTGCTGGCAGAAGGAGAGCACTCAAAGGAGGGACGGTTGAGTGCAAGAAGTAGGCGGGGCCAGCTGTGGCCTCCGGAAGTGAAATAACGATTTTCAAATTAAAGGCTAATAGGGTATCTGTGTGCAGGAGAACCATATTACTGTTTTTATTCAGACTTGAATTGCGTACAATAATTTCAAACATAACTTGGGACATTGAACTCCATACACCTGGAAGCGGTGAAAAGCAGTTAGTGTAAGAAATACACTGAAATATTACTTTAGAGGAACACCACCGAAACTAAGAAGTACAATATGTTATTTCCAAATGCATCAAAAACATGTATCAACTTCTGGCAGCACTTAAAGTATCCCAGTATGTCAAATCCTTTATATTCTTCTCACTGCACATCTGTTTTTTTCAGGAGGCTTATCTAACAACACTTACCTTATCATATGTATCCACATCAGACCAATGCATTTGTTAAAATCTGAGTTTTTTTTTTCAGAAAATGCAAAAGTTTTATAAAACTCTCCTTCACTGTTCACAGTGTATAAAGTGATGTCATATCCATGACAATGGAGGGAAATATTTTCTGTCATCTTTTTTCTTTGAGGTCAAAGGTCATAGTTGTGACAGTATGCATCCATTTTGTGTTTTGGGATAGTTTTATGTTGGACACTTTTTGTTGTTTGTACTATGGGAGTTACCTCAGTCCCACTATTTATGTCTTTTCAGAAAATGGCGCAACCAGTATGAGTGCTTATTAATTCATTTTGCTAATCTTTGCCATGCAAGCTGTTGGGTTGTTTGAATAGTTTTCCTTTAAACTTTATGAAACTATCATTAAAATGGCATCATAGTAGTTTCTTGTATATCTGTAACCAAAATTGTTTGAAGGCCTGTTATGATGATAATGACATTTTTAACAAACATTAGTACATTTTGTATGAGAGTTATTACTAGTAATATTTTGCTGAGTAGTGCAATGGTTTTTCAATCCCTTTATCTTTTGGATTTCAAAAGCTGTTTCAATAATAAATGCATAACATCCTCTTCTAAAACATTTAGCTTTTCCTTTATTCTTTCCTCAACCCCTCCTTTCCTGTCTTTCAGCTTTTAAACATTACATTATTTTCCACTGAGGCGCATAACAGATAAGTCCACTTGATGGCAGTGTAGTTCAGTGTAGTAGATTCGAACACAACACCAGTGATAAAAATGCTTAATTCAGAGGGAGGCCCATGGGCCCTGCTAGATCATTTATTTTTATTTATTTCTTTTTTATTGACAAAAACAACAACATACAAAACTCTTGTTGGGGAAAGAATATACATGTGCATATACAATACAAATGTTGTCCATGTACAAGAAAGAATTACCTGAGTAAAAGAAACAAAGAACAAACCAAAAAGGGGGAGCTACTTAAAAATACACCAGTCAAAAGCAAAAAGGCTAGAGAAAATAAAATTAACGTTTAGAGCGGAATGGAGGGGAGATTAATCAAAACCATAGTTTCCTAAATATGTCATTATACATTTTTCTTGCAGTTTTACTTGATCTGATCTTTTTAGGGAGGAAAAAACAATTTAAATTTATAAACCAAACAAAAAAAGGTTTAGAACATCTTCACTTACTGCGCCTGCTAGATCATGCTCTTAATCATTGTGAACATTGTGAATTCCCACGTTGTGGGATTAATAAAGGGATGTAAATTGTCCAAAGAGGTCAGCCCCTGAAGCTCTGTTGGCATATCCCTAAAGGTCTTTTTATGGTAAAGACTGTAAAGGCTGTAAAGGCATTGCCTCAGTGCTTTTATTTTGAAAACCTACCGCATCGGGATTCGGGAATGTGTGGACAGCTACTTCCGCTAAGCTTATCAGCGTCTAAAACTGATGTAGCTACAGAGGCAGTCTGCTCAAGCTTTTAGGTAAATTCACTTTTGTCTATAATTTAATATTGAAGTTTGGTTTCTAGTCCAAGGCGTAGGATGTGTAGCTAGTCGCTGTTTCGCTCAAATTGACATTTAATTGGAGCTAGCATGCAACTAACGTTAGCATGCTGCAGAAGCAAAACAAAGGGTGCAACAGCTTTTGTAGCATTACCTCATATATCTATAGCTTTAACTAACAATATGCTTCAGCCTCCTCATGTAGTTTTATAAGTAGTCTATTGCGTTTTGCTCAAAGATATGTTAAAATGCGAACACTACAATTAGAAATGGGGACGTTTCTCTACACAAAATAATGTTACAAGTTACATTCCACAGCTTTAAAGAAGGCATACAACACAGATGTAGCTAGCTAGCATCATTTACAAGATGGATTCCCTCTCTAAAAAAGGAAAGGTTTAACACTGCCAGTAAAAGTGGAATAAAATAATAAGTCATCTAAGTCACATTTTTCAAAGGTGTCACTCCATCTTGTCCTAGTGTTGCCTGTGACGTCATGGGGTTGTTTGGTTTGGAAGTCCTACATTTGTGTTCACCTTTCACACCCAAAGCTCAACCAGGGTTGACTTTGTGTTTAAAAGGGTTAACCCACAATCGAGTCTGGGTAGAGCAGGGAAGTTACACTTTTATTTATCATGTTGGAAGTAAAATCCATGACCTGTAAATTCTTGTCATCACCTTTTAGCACCGTACATAAATTAATTGATATTCTTCATTTATATAATCCTTTTCCATCCGTGTACCCAGGATCCGCAGAGTCAACTTTCTCATTCCACAAAATAACCCCCCAAACATTATCAGCACTCATGGATTCACCAGGTAGGAGGCACTGTTATGAATGAGCTACCAATAATTACATTATTTCTTAAGTTACATTGTTACAAGAGCCTGAGCGTGTTCATTTAAGTTCATTGGTCATCAGCGTGATTAGACCTCGATCGTAGGATCATTTTAATTTGATTCTTATAGAGGTTGGTTCTGCTATCACATACATTCAATCATTGGTGGCCAACGCCTCAGTTTTTAGTGCCACAGCAGTCTCCGGCCTTTACAGAAGTTTGACCCCAAGTTTCTTGCAGCGTGATACAGATGTGCTACAGATTTAACATTTTTGAAAAAGAGAGAACTGGTATTGGATCAGTACTCTGTCTCAGCAGATAACTTAAGTTTAGGTATCTTGAATTTTTATCGGGAGAGGAAAGTTGTATTGGTGCATTGCTATTAATTTGTGTTCATTGCAACTCCTATTGTTATCAAATCTTGACATATGTAAAGGTTGTCAAGTCTGTTGTTAAGTGGCAATAACTTAATCAGCTCATAAACAAGCTTCAGGTTTGTTCTTTTTCTTGGTTAGATACACTGACTGAAGATCTCATATTCTGTAATGACAATCTCCCATCTGGACTTCCCCACAGCAACCCCACAGCCAGTCATATGTGAGGTCTGTGGTACGTACTTCGAGACACGGCGAGGGCTCTCCAGCCACGCCCGCCTCCATCTACGGCAGCTCGGTGTGACATCATCAGAAAGCAGCGGTGCTCCCATTGAACTCCTCTACCAGCTTGTCCAGGAGAGAGGTGACTCTCTCCTTGATTTCAAAGCAGACTCCTCTGTACCTGGGACAGTCCCTCTCAAAAAAACATCGCAGCAGGAGTCCAGGACACCTTCAGCACCAGAGGCCAGGAGTGACTTCTTAAAAGCAGAGAGTAGAGTCATGACAACTCCGCAAAAGATGCATCAACAGGAATCTCCAGCCAGACTGAAAGAGTCACCAATTGCTCTCGTCCACTCGCCCCCCTCTGGTCTTAGGCTAGGAGAGTCTAGAACAAGTGAAGGCAGCAGCTCATCATCAAGCCACAAAACCACAGCCAAGCCAATGTGGGCACCGCTGGAAACTGACGCCCCCATCACCTTAGGTACGGCTGAATTCTGAATTAATATTTTAAAGAAATGTTGGAAGTAGGGGAGTAGCTGTGTGTGCAAGAGGGAGTTAAACACCCAGGTACCTTATGTGACTATATGACTACTGATAGCAGGTAGTTATTCATGTACCATTTGTTTTAATAAACTTAGCATGACAGCATTATCTCATTGAGACTGAAATCCTCATCATTTTCTTCATTCTTGCAGCTTCAGATACTAACAATGAGGTCCATGTGTGCCAACTTTGTGGCTGCTGGTACGGGACACGCAAAGGCCTGTCTGGTCATGCTCGGGACCATCTGCGCCAGATTGGAATCCCTGACAGCGACATTAAGGGCAGCCCGATTGATTTGCTTTACAAGATCATGGAGGAAGAGGACCTCAAGCCCATCAGCAGCGCGAAACAGGAGGAGCTCACCTCAAACAATCCCCCTAGATCCTCCTCTAAACGACCTTCCAATCAATCCTCTCCACTTGTTTCTCCACCCAGCAAGCAGCCTAAATCGTCAGAGGACTTTACTTGTATTCTGTGCGGGGAGGAGTTTGAGAATCGTAAAGGCCTGGCCATCCATGCACGTGCTCACCTGCGTCAGATCGGAGTGGTTGACCTGCAGGGGAAAATCTCCGCAATTGACACCGTCCAGGAACTGGTCAGCAGTGGCATGCTAGAAGCCACACACTCTCCCAAGTCATCCGCAGCACTATCCCCAGCCCCGTTTGCCTCCACATCACTCTCCTCTGCAAAATACACCCGGTCTCCTGTTCACAAGGCCCCAAAGGCTAAGAAAGGCTTTCGGCTAGCAGTGGACCCCCTTCATAGGAAGCCCAAGCCTGAGCCTTTGGAGATTGAGGTGTCTGTTCAGCCGAAGGGATCCAGCAATAACAGCAACTCTCCCACGGAGAAGTCCACTGCTGCTTCAAAACCTCTTAATGCAGGTAAAACAGACAGTGGAGCCCGATCGATTTTTAAGTCCGATACCGATATGATATATTGGCTAATATATATATATTTTTTAAATCTGCGTTGCAAAACATAAACAAATAAATGTTAGTTATTTGTTGTTATTTATGAGTTCTTAATAAAATAATATGATAATCATTTGTTTTATTGTCACAACAGAACAGAGGAACATCAACATATATTAAAGTTCTGATAAGTAAAATGTGTAAAAATACAAACTTAAGATATGAAACTTAAAGTCCTTTTGAACAAAAACACATTAACAAAAAAATAATCAGTGTTACCAACAGGGACATTGTAGAGCGTCCTCTGGTGGGCAAACTATGCAACGCCAACGCTCAAAACATGGTTGACCGTCTGTTTTTATTTTTAAAATATGTTTTTAAATATGAATACATTTTTTTTATTGGCCATTATAAATGCAGATTCCGATAATAATACAGAGATTGGGAAATGTCTAATATCGGCCGATAATATCAGCCCCCCGATATATCGGTCGGGCTCTAACAGACAGTCATTATTCTGAATTAGTTATGCTAGTTTTTTGGTACCATATCATGTTATGACATGCTCCAATTAAGTTTTTATTCATACTCTCAGCAGCTGTGATATACCCTATATTTTTCCATGTATTAATTTGTTTGTTATACAGTAGATATTGTGTATTCATCCCCTTTATTTCACTTCCCCCATTTCTTAGTGTCCTCCACAGATGTACAATCCACGCCAACAGTTCTTTGTGATTTCTGTGGCCAGCTGTTTGAGACACGCAAAGCCCTGTCATGCCATGCCCGTGCCCATCTGCGCCAGCTCGGCCTCAGCTGGTCGATCAAAACATCACCGATTGATCTCCTCAGAGAGGTCATGATTCATGGTGAAGAAGGCAAGAAAGTGTCTGTGCCCACTGGGTCATCAGGCAAAGGCGCATGGACCCCTCCAGGCTCCAGAAGGTTCCTGGACAGCCTCCGGTCAGGGGAACCAGCCACCAACCCTTCCACCTCACCTATTGATTATTCCATGAAAGAGAAATCCCCCCCTGGCAAAAGTGGAGCCGCCCACCCCGGTTAGACATTAACACTACAGGCTAATTATGTCACTTTAACAACCATGTTGTTTTGTGATAGTGAGCCACATTGATGTACTCTAACTAAGATGAACAAGGACACTGAGTCAATCCTACATAAACTGCCCTGGTGCCATAAATACACACACCAAATGTGTGTTGATCTGCACCTGAAAATAGTCCTCAACAACAGACTAGGTACTATTGTTTAGTTACAATTGTTAAAAACTACAGTGGCCAGATTTACATCTTCAGTAGGAACAAATGGATCTGAGTTTAACAAAGACAGGATAGAGAATTTATTAGAATAGCCTCTTTTCTATGCAGTGTCTTTTCATGAGACACATCCCACAATGCAATGCTGCCTCAACACATGCTGCATTTTGAGTAAGGCAAGCATTTGACTTTCTCCTCAACAGGAGAACCGCAGTATTGGCATTGCTCTGCTGATACTCTAACTGATTCTACCTGCATGCACAAACGTTCTGTTAGGTGAGAAATAGGGCGCTTTCTTGCACCCGGCGCAGCGCGGCAAAGTCCCAACGCATGTGTCTTTCCTAGAGTAAAGACCGATGCAGTTATTAATTTCCCGTCTAGCACCCGCGCTGTTTATATAGCAAATGCACCTGAGCCCATCTGTGCGCCTATGGGCTTGCTGGTCTTATAGGGAGGTGTGTTCTGGTGCATTCTTGGTGTATTGCTATCTTGAGGCAGCGGGAAGGGATCACGTCATTGACCAACAAAAACCTGGTCTAAAGTCAATAGCGCATTTCAATGTTATTTTAACAGCGCATAAGTAAAATGTGCCAATGCTTGTGCCTCTATGCTTGTTACACACACAGGGACGCACAGCAGCATACAAACATGCAAACGATTACATATAATTAAGGTCTGGCTACACCACAGATACATTCTAAGAAAAAGTGTCTGGGTTGTTTGTTTCTTTTGAACCAATCACAATACCTTGGGCAGCACTAAGTTCTGGACGCATTGACGGTGGCTCTGCAAAACAATCATGGGAAGGAACTTGTTTTCATAGAAACATTTGCACCCTGCAAAAGAAAACACCACATAAAATATAAAATAAACTGTTCACACAATACAGTAACGTGAGCTATTTAAATTAGCTGGATACATGGTTAAATGTAATTTGTTCAGTGCATAAAACTATTCCTGGAACTCACTTGAACTGGTAATATATATCTAATCTGTCATTGGTAATGTAGATTCTGATCCTTGTTCCAAAATCTCTCATCTTTGTGTCAGACGCATCCTGTGAGCTTTGTGGATTTGAGTTTGAAAACCGCAAGGCTCTGGCCAGTCACGCTCGGGCCCACCTCCGACAGCTGGGAATTATTGAATGGAAGGCAGATGGAGCTAGTTCGCCAATCGAACTCCTCAGTGATTTGATCCGGAAGGACCCAGCCAAGGTTGCAGCTATAACCAGACGCTATCGTATGGGAGACCTTTATATCAAGAAGGTGGGCTGTGCCCTAATATATGCTTGAAATACTTCCTATTCAGATTTGGATACACAGACAATGTATTTAGCAATGGCAATCTTAATTTACTCTATATTCATTTTCCTTCAGTCCCAGAGAGGTGCCGTGTCGCCCTCTCGGTCCACAGACTCTGACTCTGTCTCCGGCAGCAGCCTGAAGCCTTCAGTGAGCAGAGAGAACTTAGGTGTAACTGCCAGCTCATCCAGACACTCTCACAGCCACATACGGACTATTGCAGCCCACGGCACCCCTAGTGTGCGCTTCCCAAGGGGTAGGAGAGGAAAATAGCTGGAAACGGATTTACTGTAATTGATGAAAAAACATTTGAATTTGTTTCTGTTCCGTTACTCTATTTCCTTTCTGTGTGGTTTCAGGAGTCCATCCACCAAAACATGTTGTGCCTTCAGGGGAAGAAAATCAGGACGCCAATCCCCAGCAGCCATCACGGTCTGGCAGCATCCCCGCTATGCTGCCAAAGCCTCCGCTGACACCGCTGGTCAAACTGGTGGGCAAAGTCTACTCCCTTCAGTGCAGGTCAGTTTATGAAATACAAAATATAAATAATCATATTGCCCTTGGATTCAGTGAATAATAGTGTTTAGAGTAATAGACCAATTTTCAGCAGCTTGTGTTGTCAAGTAATAAAAATAAATCTTTATTATAACATTTTTGACATTAGGTAGAAGTCAGTAATCAAGTTATCAGATAAGAAATACTTACTAAGAAAATAACTAGTAAACAGCAATAGTAAATATTTTTATTATTGCTGTTTACTAAAAAAAAAGAAACCTGTTTTTATATATATATATATATATATATATATATATATATATATATATATATATATATATATATATATATATATATACACACACACACACAAAAATACATTTTTGGTGGCCCAAATGTTAATCTTTTTCATCCTCTTCCCCTTCTTCCCTCTGGCTCTTTGCACTGAATATGCAAAAGAGCTGTTTACTAAGCCGAGGGTAAATGTGACGGTTCAAAGCTTACAGGAGGTCCATTCAACTACACACACACACACACACACACACACACACACACTCAGACCCACTATTGATGAGCTGATGACGTTCACACGTTTCTTTGTTGAGCTTCACATTTAAAATTAAGGCTTACATTTAAAATTTTATTTGGGGATACACTAGCAACATTGAAGCTCTGTTGTTAAATTACGTTGAAGTTTTTGAAAAAAGAAGTTTTTGTACTTTATTTAATGCAGTTAAGATTATATCCCTCCCCCCCCCTCTCTCTGTGCGGCTGTTCAGGTTCTGTGAAGAAGTATTTCATGGACCTCAGTCTGTTCAAGAGCGGTGGATCACACACCTGCAGAAACACATCCTGTCGCTGGGCTACAAAGGCAAAGCATCTCCTCCTGCTGCACCAGTGGCAGCTCCAGCACTTGTCCATCCAGTAGCTGTCTAGTCCACAAAGTCTTTCTGTATTGTTCATTAAACATCATTTTATTTCAAACTTCATCATTTTCACAACGAAGTCTAGAAGAAGTCTTTATGTCTATTTTGAGGCAACAGATTCGTCCGAAACATGCAAATTAAATGTTCCTTTTTTGTCCCCAAGAGGGCAAACGTGAGCCATATGAGGGAGCAGCAGCAGAAGGTAATCCACTCAGGTAAAATCCACCCGAAACAATAGATCACAATTCTGATCACTACAAGTTTTTAGAAAATATACAAAGATAGTTCATCCCTCATTTTGATGGTCTGCGCTCTCTTCCTGCTCATAAATCCTAACATTTTTATAGATGTTGTAAATGTGGAATGCCTTTCAATATTTGTCATTAGCACGATTCATGTCCCATAGGGATAGAACAATCCTGGTCACTGATTTTGTTTTTGTCCTAAGTAGACTGGTGTGGTTGCAATTTCACTGTGATATAGTCTCTTCTTTATATGCTTTTGAATTTTATGTATTTTTAAGTATTTTTCTATAAATCTGGATGGATTAAATTGTTTCTGAAACACTGATAAAAGAAAGTTAGATGCAGAATTTGTACTCAACTTGTGACAACTTTGTTGAAGGAAAAAAAAAAAAAAAGGTTATCAGTAATTTAGTGTCCTGAAAATCAAAGCCTCAGCCGTCTTGACCATAGAGACACTGTGTTTCTGTTATTGCCATTTTCTTTGGGAATAACTGCAAGTTTAGTTTTTGTATGATCTATTTGTAACTTAACGTTAAAACTGATACCTCCCTGACTTTCTCGGTTGCCTATAACAGCGTGTGGACTGATTTCTATGTAGAGGACCCAGGACAGGTTTTTCAAAGCAACCCCCCCACACTCTCGCCCCGCCATACTTTCGGTGCTTGGGGCGTTATCTACCGAACCAAATGGCAACGCAGATTTTGGTTCCACTTAAATATCTGCGCTGCCCCTCTGGTGCTCAGAAACAGACGTAACAGACAAAGAAACATTACTGCAGGTTATGTTAGTTAACATTCCACCTGGCAACAGGTAACGCTAGCCTACCGTTAGCTACTAGCTGGCTTAAACACATTTTAAATGCTTAAACCTGTGTGGCTGTATTTTACTGCAAAGAATTCCAACAGCAGGAAGTGCAGCTGTCTGCAGCTAAAGACACAGTGTAGCCTAGCTGCACTTTCTGAGACACCATGGCCACTGCCGGAGTCGGAGAAACAACACAGACTGGGCTTATTGGTGCAACCCCAGAAACCTAACCTATTGTAAATGACCTTTTTGCCATCTAGTGTTGTTTACCAGCAAGTGACTTGTGAAATAAGTTATATTTCAAATGAATTATTTAAATGTAAACATATGGCCTTAGCAATAAACAAGCTGTTCTTTAATGTCGGCAGCTGTTGTTTTGTGCTTTTTTATTAAAGTATTGGTTTAGGTACAGTTTAGGCACCAGCACCGTCTTTTAAAGTATTTCCCAGAATTCCCACGTGCGCCAGCAACAGGATACAGACGGCAGTTCACTTAATGGCCACCGGTGTCAATAAGGATTTTCAGAAAATTTCAGATATTACCTTTAACATTTATGTTAATTAAATTGTGTCTTGTATATAACCATATGCTGTATGTATAATTGTTTTTTTTACTAATGTAAATCAATGGACAAATAATGACGGACAACCAGCACTTCACCAGCAGCCACAGTATTCTGTGTAAGACTCCGATAATACAAATAGTTTCTCCATATAGAGGTTTCCAAAACACGCCAAAAATATTGAACAATGTGGTTCAAGTTGTTTGTTTAGACATACTGTACAACTCTGTTTGTTTCAAATAAAAGCTACATAACTGACCACTCTTGAAAAAACTTTTCCTTCTCAAATTTTCCTTTTCCTTCTCATGTAAAACCATGTCAGTGTTGTGTCTCAGACTTGGTTAACATTTCAAACTTCACACCAGACTCTGAAGTGTGAACTGCACTGTTTTGAATAACTGTGAATTTCTCCACAGTCTTCAATGCAGATTGCTGCTTTTCTGATGGCGCCTGTAGTTCCTAAAAAACTCCTTTGTTTACACATTCCTTGAAACATGAAGGCTTAATGTTCCTTCTCTGCCATGTTGCATTATAACCGCATCTCCCCTTTGTTTAAACAACCTCATGCTCACAGTCCGATAAGATTTCACTTTTCACACAGCATCGTTGTCTTGAAAATGTGGTAGTCACGAAAATAAAAAGAAGCACATTCAGCGTCAGATTTATCACGGTGACTTCACCACACAAGTATCTGTTTCTGTAATCTTCAGTCCTGAAAGAGTTTCCATTTCATAGACATCATATTGTTGATAAGTGTGTCTTGATGCCAGCAGTGACTTCTTTATTTTTTTTTCTGTTGATAAATACAGTATATAGCCATAACTGTGTTGACAAGGGGTCATTAATCTTACTACATGTCTGGCTTCTGCACTAGGTCCTCCATCCTTTATTGTTCTTGGGTGGAGCTTGAATCCCTCAGCTCACGAAGAGGAAAGGCTTAAATTAGTAAACTCTGCACACAACCATCCGATTTTCTCAAAACGTGTGTATATACAGTGGGTACGGAAAGTATTCAGACCCCTTTAAATTTTTCACTCTTTGTTTCATTGCAGCCTTTTTCCAAAAATCAAAAAAGTTCATTTTATTTCTCAGTAATGTACACTCAGCAACCCATCTTGACAGAAAAAAACAGAAATTTAGAAATTTTTTGCATATTTATTAAAAAACAAAAACTGAAATATCACATGGTCATATGTATTCAGACCCTTTTGACCCTCATATGTAACTCAGGTGCTGTCTATTTCTTCTGATCATCCTTGAGATGGTTCTACACCTTCATTGGAGTCCAGCTGTGTTTGATTATACTGATTGGACTTGATTAGGAAAGCCACACACCTGTCTATATAAGACCTTACAGCTCACAGTGCATGTCAGAGCAAATGACAATCATGAGGTCAAAGGAACTGCCTGAAGAGCTCAGAGACAGAATTGTGGCAAGGCACAGATCTGGTCAAGGTTACAAAAAAAATTTCTGCTGCACTTAAGGTTCCTAAGAGCACAGTGGCCTCCATAATCCTCAAATGGAAGAGGCGTTTGGGACGACCAGAACCCTTCCTAGAGCTGGCCGTCCGGCCAAACTGAGCTATCGGGGAGAAGAGCCTTGGTGAGAGAGGCAAAGAAGAACCCAATGGTCACTGTGGCTAAGCTCCAGAGATGCAGTCGGGAGATGGGAGAAAGTTGTAGTAAGTCAACCATCACTGCAGCAATCCACCAGTCGGGGCTTTATGGCAGAGTGGCCCGAAGGAAGCCTCTCCTCAGTGCAAGACACATGAAAGCCCGCATGGAGTTTGCTAAAAAACACCTGAAGGACTCAAGATGGTGATAAATAAAATCCTCTGGTCTGATGAGACCAAGATAGAACTTTTTGGCCTTAATTCTAAGCGGTATGTGTGGAGAAAACCAGGCACTGCTCATCACCTGTCCAATACAGTCTCAACAGTGAAGCATGGTGGTGGCAGCATCATGCTGTGGGGGTGTTTTTCAGCTGCAGGGACAGGACGACTGGTTGCAATCAGGGGGAAAGATGAATGCGGCCAAGTACAGGGATATCCTGGACGAAAACCTTTTCAGAGTGCTCTGGACCTCAGACTGGGCGAAGGTTTACCTTCCAACAAGACAATGACCCTAAGCACACCGCTAAAATAACGAAGGAGTGGCTTCACAACAACTCTGTGGCTGTTCTTGAATGGCCCAGCCAGAGCCCTGACTTAAACCCAATTGAGCATCTCTGGAGAGACCTGAAAATGACTGTCCACCAACGTTTACCATCCAACCTGACAGAACTGGAGAGGATCTGCAAGGAGGAATGGCAGAGGATACCCAAATCCAGATGTGAGAAACTTGTTGCATCTTTCCCAAAACGACTCATGGCTGTATTAGATCAAAAGGGTGCTTCTACTAAATACTGAACAAAGGGTCTGAATACTTATGACCATGTGATATTTCAGTTTTTGTTTTTTAATAAATATGCAAAAATTTCTAAATTTCTGTTTTTTTCTGTCAAGATGGGTTGCTGAGTGTACATTACTGAGAAATAAAATGAACTTTTTTGATTTTTGGAAAAAGGCTGCAATGAAACAAAGAGTGAAAAATTTAAAGGGGTCTGAATACTTTCCGTACCCACTGTACATATAGTTCTGTTACGTCATGAAAAGCTGTAAAATACATTTCAAAAAGCATTTTTATTTAAATGGATGTATTACATTACATGTCCAAAAATACTGCAGGTGAGATCAGTTTGAAATCTATATGATAGCTGAAGTGTCTCATACAACTTGTTCAGATAAGAAAAAAATTGATTTATTCTAAAGAGGGACATCTTTGTCCATATGTGGTGCAACGTATTTTGAACAGCTGCTGAATGGATCCTCTGTTCCGATCTGTAATAAATCTCAATACAGCATAACACAAATTCTGTCTCTGCCATAGACCATATACGTGGTCTCCACTCTCGTCTTCTCTGCTATATTATGTCTCATTCTTTGTAATTTACTACCAAGGGAGGCAGCGTTTCTGTCTGCCTTCAGTCACTGATGGATAAATCTGATGTCTGCTTCTCCGCTGGCACACCAATCTCAAGGAATTTAGTGAGCAAGTGATGCCACCTGACAGGTTCTGAGCAGGCTGTAGCTCACAGCTATCAACGCCCGTTGGTTTAACAACAGACTCAGGGGACTCAAAGCAGCTATTTCCAAGCACTCATTGAAGTGAGAGCCCAAATTAAGAGCACATCTGTCTTTCAGGGGTGTGGGATTTGGAAGATCTGGTAAAATAACTTTGGGTTTCTGACTGTGGTCCATGGGATTTAAAACTGGAAGCTGGACAGTCTAACACAACAATTCTTCGATTCTTCTTAGCTGGGAAGAATAGAAGTTCTAAGGTCTAAGTCACCAGGAAATTGAATAACTTGCAAATGCCATTAACTTTCCAATTAATAATGATATACTAATGTGACATGTATAGGGTTTTATGCATTATAATGTACTAAGGTGTTTTAATGTAGTTTTCCACATGGTTGAAATGTTTTAAGCAGAGGATCCCCATAAAATTCACTATATTAAATCTTCACCACCTTAAAAGGGTCTTAGGGGCGTGGGGGGAGTTGAGTAGCACAGCAGGCTTGTCTGAAGCAGCTCTAGCACAACCGTCATAATGTCAATGTTATTGGTAGCCTTCCAGCTGTGCATTCACTGCTGTGACAAAGTCTGTTCTCCATCTGATAAGCAACAAACAGCAAGCCGCCCAAAGCACCAGATGTTACACCAAATCAGAGCTAAAGGAGAGGGAATATTCAGCTTAAATTTGACAAACTTTATAAGGTGATGTCAGCATGGAGGCTCATCAGCTTGGTCTGTAGTTCTTTTGTTACCTATAAAATCATTGAATGCCTTCCACTGGAGGTTAGTTTGAAAGCATAATACTCCTGGTTTATTAATGATTTTATTTAAGCAAACAGTTTGCACAAGAGTTTTACATGAAGCATAGAACACACATAGAAAATAGCCACAGTTAAAGAAAAAAAGCTGCAGCTGTAAAAAATAAAAAAAATGTTAGTGTAAAGGTGTTAAAATGGAAATGTGTTACTTTTTTCTTTATCCACATTTGTTGCAGGTCTATTTATTTCCTACAGGTGGCGCTGGTTGGCACATGGAGAAAGCTCTGACAATGATAAATAGTCTACCCATTTTTCACAAGCCACATGTCTCCCAAACATTCTGACGTTAAAATGTCATTTTTCAAACGGGAAAATCTGTTTTTGTTTGTTCAAGACCTGTTTCCTCTCAGGAACTTGCTCTTGTGATATCTGGCAACACAGATCTCATGAGAGCTAACGTCGACTAAGGTTTGTGAACACCATAACAAAACTAATTTTCTTAATGGATTTTAGCTGTGCAAATACAGTATATAATGTTAGCAAAATAAAATACTAACTTAAATAGGACTTTCATCCATCCACACAACGTTCGCTACACTTTTAAACGAGGCCACGCCTATTTATTTTTTACAGGAAGTGTGTACCATTTCCAACCATTGGCGCAGCTTGTAATTTAGCCATGGAGAATCTTTGCTTAAGTGTTGACGCTTACAAAGTATTCAAGTTTTGTTCGGTAAGTAGGGTCGTAGAAATGCGGCCTTGAAACTCAGTGTTGTAGTCCAGACCACCTAAACCAAGACCTAAGTCGTCACCAAGGACTACAGTGTATGGAGATCGAGAAAAGACCAAGACTTTGAGGGATTGAGACAGAGTCAAGACCAGGACCAGACCAGTGAATCCCAAACTACATGACACGATAAATGTGGAAAATGCTAACCATAGCATTCTGCTCAAATTGATCTTAAGGTGATCCACATTCCAATAAAAAAAAACCCCTCAGAATACAAATTTTGATTCTACATTCACAGGACATTTGGGCGGGGCAGGTAATCACACAAATACCAGAAGGAATGTTACCTGCAACAGAAACAAACGGTGAGTTTCCAACATAAAAAGAAGTGTGCAAAGAACGATGAATGTAAAAAGAAAACCAAAACATGACCTATGGAGCGAGAGCTGGGCGTGGCAGGTAGCAGGATACACCTGGTAACACTCAGCTATTTTAAGCAGACATATTAAGCATACATTTCCTCCAAATATCCTGTCATCAAGTGTAACAGCGGTGTATTAAATCATGTTGATTTGAAAGGAAGGCAAAGAAGTTTATAACTGTTGATTTGTTATTTGGGCAAAAGCAAAGCAGCGGATCAAAAGGGAATAAGGTTTTCTCTCCCTTCTCGAGTTTGTCTATGACTCAGTGTCTAAAAGGAGATTCTTCCAGCATCTCCAGTATGATTTATAGCATGTTTTAGGGACTTGGCAGAAGATGGAGTTTTATCACACAACTTGTGGCTTCACAATCATCCCTCAGAGAGAACTGATTCCCAAAGACTGTGCAATTTTTGCACTTTTGTACTTTTCCCATTCTGTTTTGGTTTGATTTTGAGTTTTCTTTTTCTAAATAGCTGGTGTTGGTATATTGCACAAGTACTGCACAGTTATATATAAACACAATGTGTGCAGTAATGGCATTAGTGAAACAAACAAGTTCCTTGTATTTTTGTGCCAGAAGTAAAGCCATCAGTCCCTTGGCTCACACAGTGATACAGCATTTTACTCCATTGTGTTTTTCAGGCAGGGAGGTTATGATTATGTCATCAAAGTGCACTTAGCTGCTCAGGTTGCCAGCTTTGCAGCATTCAGACTCACACTGGACACCAGAGACAAGCGCAGAGCCTTTCCCAGGGGGCCGTGCTGCTGCTGGTGTCATCAGTCCGCTGTTCTTGAGACTGCTCAGATGACCTCGCATAACTTCTGCGCTTACAGATTCTGTGTCAGTCAAACATAATCTGAAACCTATTTTCCACAAGCTATTCATCACTCCAGTGAATTACAGTGGAACAAACACGTGACTTACTGCCAAGGGCTTTTTGGAAATTCAGCCCAGACCCATATTTGTGAATCACATGTCAGCTATACAAGAAGTTAACAAGCGAAAGTTGTGCAACGCTTGAAAACAAAACAAGACACCAATTGTTGAAACAGATGCAGCAGATGTTTGACAGACAGGCTGCAATACTACCTCTGACCCCCTGAACAGAGCAGAGCATAAAGCATATTTACTGCATCTGCAAACATAACAGATGTTGGACATTACTATGTTTTATACCTTTTATACCTCATCGATAAAATTGACAATCTTTTACATTTGTTCTAAAAAAAGAAAACAATGTTTTCATTCATTGTTTTTCAACCTGTTTTTTATCAGATGGAATAATCATATTCCAGTTCATATTTTAGAGATTTTTGTGTGATGATTGTTTCAGTACTTTACATAAATATTCCTTCCCCACACAATCCTGATCATGAAAATATGGCCGCTGTAGAGATTTAGAGCAGCCTGCCATCCCACTATGTTGTGATAACTAGCTGCAGCTTGGAGCCCTGTTTTGCCTGGGTTGATGCAGAACGACGCCCACATCTGGTCAGGGTTTGGGTGTGTGGCAGTAGTCTAGCGTATATTTGTGTGGATGCATATGCATCTGACAGCAGGTCCGACTTATTTTTTTTAATTTATTTATTGCTTGTTATTATCATTTATAATTTTTCCAACACATCCACTATCTTTTCTCCTCCCAGGAAACTAAACAAACACTCACATCTGGCATCATGTGAGAACGCCAACAATGGTCTTTCAGACTTGGCCTCGGGTGTCTCCAACAAGCACAATGTCTGTTGTTACAACAGCCAGGAGCACTAACAAACAAAGTGGTTTTACTCATCTTGACGACAACCCCACCGAGGTTAAATAGCTGGGTTTTTACCTACCGTTCAGTCAGAACTGAAGAAGTCTCTCAGATGAGAGACAAAACGTCTTCGAGCAGTTTTAACCAAGTCCATTTTGATTTTTAAACTTCCTTGGAGAACACATCACCTACTTTCATATAATCAAAACAAGCATTATATGTGACAAAAACATTACATAAATGACATACAGTCTACCACAAAAGCATTGGGCAATACAACAACACAAGCAGTAAGACAAACAGGCATAGCAAAACAGCCGCAGCAAAAATATGCAATGGACAGTGAACAGTAAGCAGCAGACAGATAAGGGTTATATTAGTGGGTCGGGAAACAGCTGCATGTTAGCCAAATAAATATCCATTATATAGGTCTTTAAAAGCTGACTTGGAAATAAAATGCATTAACTTTATGTTTTTTGCACATGGTTCAAGTCCTTGGCTACAGCAGACTGGAATGACAGCAGACCGAATAAGGTATTTGTTTTGGGAACTTTCAAACAGAATATGGTTAGAAGAACAGGTGTTATAGAACAGGTGTTAGAGAACAGGTGTTAGAGAACAGGTGTTAGAGAACAGGTGTTAGAGAACAGGTGTTATAGAACAGGTGTTATAGAACAGGTGTTATAGAACAGGTGTTATAGAACAGGTGTTAGAGAACAGGTGTTATAGAACAGGTGTTATAGAACAGGTGTTATAGAACAGGTGTTATAGAACAGGTGTTATAGAACAGGTGTTATAGAACAGGTGTTATAGAACAGGTGTTATAGAACAGGTGTTAGAGAACAGGTGTTATAGAACAGGTGTTATAGAACAGGTGTTACAGAACAGGTGTTAGAGAACAGGTGTTAGAGAACAGGTGTTAGAGAACAGGTGTTAGAGAACAGGTGTTAGAGAACAAGTTTAAGAGAACAGGTGTTAGAGAACAGGTGTTAGAGAACAGGTGTTAGAGAAGAGGTTTAACAGAACAGGTGTTAGAGAACAGGTGTTAGAGAATAGATTTTAGAGAACAGATTTTAGAGAACAGGTTTTAGAGAACAGGTGTTAGAGAACAGGTTTAGAGAACAGGTGTTAGAGAACAGGTGTTAGAGAACAGGTGTTAGAGAACAGATTTTAGAGAACAGATTTTAGAGAACAGGTTTTAGAGAACAGGTGTTACAGAACAGGTGTTAGAGAACAGGTTTTAGAGAACAGGTGTTAGAGAACAGGTGTTAGAGAACAGGTTTTAGAGAACAGGTTTTAGAGAACAGGTGTTAGAGAACAGGTGTTAGAGAACAGGTGTTAGAGAACAGGTGTTAGAGAACAGGTGTTAGAGAACAGGTGTTAGAGAACAGGTTTTAGAGAACAGGTGTTACAGAACAGGTTTTAGAGAACAGGTGTTACAGAACAGGTGTTAGTCTGGTAAGTAGCAGATGCAGCATAACCCTTGAAGTATTCTTTCCTGTCATATGACGACAGGGTGTGTGGATGACGTCACGCACCACCACTGGGTCAACAATCTGAAAAAAAATCCTAATGGAGGGGCAAGGGGGAGAACATCAACAAAAATCCCAGTCAGCTGCCGCTGTTGCCACCTCTGGTGCAGTCCCAGTTTGGAGCTATCATAGTGTTTCAGTGAACCCACACAAATATATGTCTCCACAGCACAATAACAAGACATCTGAAATATGACAACATGTATGGGACCCCCAAGAGAAGACACCAGACAACAAGGTTTATAAAATCTCATTTCATTTTCCATCAATCTATCAATCTAATGTCTTTGGTTTTCTCTAGAGTTCTATCAATTTATTTTGTGATGTGGTTTGACTTGCTAATTTTATTTAGACAGACAATTGATCATTACACACTAAATGTGTCAGTAATGAATAGCAATTAGGATGTGGAGCTCTAATATGCCACTGAGCATAAAACCTGCGGTTGTTGATTTGTTTGTCTTTTTTGGCCATGTGAGAGCAGCAAAAACAAGTCTTAATGCATCCATTGTGGAAATGGCAAAATTTGTTAGCAAACCGTTTATTTATTTATAATATGGGATCAGGAGTAGGGCTGCACAATATATCGTTTTTTTATTGTCATTGCAATATCAACTTGAGCAATATACTTATCGCAAAAGGCTGTGACGTATTGCAAAAGACAAATTTTTTGTGTTAATTGAAAGAAATTATCAGTAAAAAAATGCACTTAAAAACTGTCATTATTTTTTAGTGGTGCCTTTTATAATGAATTCAATGTTCAATTTGTTAAAGAAAAGAATGAATCTTTTTTATTGTTCTATTTTAGCAGAATGCTGAAAGCAGCAGAAATGCAGAACTGAGCACGCTTTAATATCTCTTAATTTATTGCAAGTAATATCGTTATCGCCATATTCATCAACATTATCAATATTGCATATTTTCCTCGTATCGTTCAGCCCTGATCAGGAGATTCTTTCTTCAGTCAGCAGAGAAGAAAAGACAGCAGTTTATACACAACATAACAATTACATCAAGGTATGAATGCGACCTATGGTAACAGGGACAAGCTCTTGAATGTCTTGGTCTTACTTCTAGGTGCAACATACCTGCGAGCAGATTGCAGCCGCCCTCTATTCCTAAGACAAGGGGCGACTAGGGTCAGCTAGTATAGCTTTGGCCTTCCTCATGGCTCTGAGCCTGTATAAACTGACTTAAAAGGAGGCTGCAAACAGCACAGAAATAATTAATACCAGTAATTCTGAACTTGAGCCATAGGTCTCATATAGGTAGATCACAATTTGTTGAGCTCAACTGGCTCCTTGTTGAGTTTTGTGTTACTACTGTATGACAAGAATGACCATGATCTATAAAATATTGTTTGGTAGTGTCCCAATTTTTTTGTCATGCCTTATAACTAAGGTAAAGGACACACACAATGTTCAATGTTTGTGTTGTTTGTGTTGTTTTTTACGTTTTCTTACGTTTTTTGACGCATTTTTTCAATGTTTGTCACTTTTTTTACGTTTTCAACACTACGTAACACTAAATTATTAACTTCAGTTTTACAGTTATTTTTGGAATTTAGGATTTGAGTTAGAAAAGCAGAAATTATTAATTATTTAGACTAAAATAAAATGAATGTACAGTACACAAAAAACACCTGTGTTGGCATCAAATGTCAGGTTAGGGTCTAAAGTTTTACCCAGATATTTGTACTGCACAACAGCATGCCCATGAATAAAAACAGGAGAACTCGGCGGAGGTTTCTTCTTTCTAAAATCAATTATCATTTCTTTGGTTTTTAAGACATTTATGTTTAGGAACGAGTGCTTACACCAATCAATAAAATCATTTACCACTACACCAAGTAGCGACAAAATTACTGAATCATCTGCAATCTTAATAATGTGTCTGTATAAATCTCGTCTCCGGTACTCATTGGTGAATAAGTTAAATAAAAGTGGTGAAAGGACATATCTCTATTTGGGAGCCGATGGAAGATAAAAGCACTATAAAAGTATTCGATAAAACACCATTTGCCCTCACCCTCTGAAATCTTTCTGTTAAAAAGTCAACTAGCCATCATACTAGTTTCTTGTCAATGTTGTGTACGTTGATGAGACAATCAGCTGAAATGTGAGGCTGTATGCAGTTTAATGCAGAGGTAAAGCAATAAAAAGCAAGCCAGTACATTGTTTTGCCCCATCATGATGACCCATTAACAAGTTAAGAAAGGTGTTGATCATCAACACCCCCCCCACAACCCCATATTTATAAAACTATTTGGCATTTCCATGCGTTTCCATCAATGGGCCAATTTTAATCAACACATATTTCTGTCAGGGAGTTCAAGCGTGCCAATCAAGCTTTTCTTTTGCTTTACAACTGCCTTTGATTTGTATTGACTGGCAACTTCAGAGAGGAATTTAACACAGAAAAACTAATCACACTGCCCATTTTTATTGAAGAGGAAACCATGTAAGCATTTGCAGTTGTTGGAGGTTATTTCTCAGGAGCCCATGTGTGCAGTGAAGACTTAGGTTGCCTTATTTCTCAGAGGGTAAGTCTGAGCTAACAATAGGATACCAAAACTGAAATTCTATTAGCTGCCATGCTTTAATAGTCTGTGGTTGCTTTTCTGTTTTGAATTTAGAATATGAACTCTTGTACCAGCAAATAAAGGTACCAGTGACACTGTTTGGCCTACGGTATGTTTCCTCTCTGTCAGAACTGGCCAGGGTTGATGTTGACATTTATACTGTGCAAAGGCAAGAAAACATTGTGTGGAATTAAACTGAATGCCCCCGAGAAAGAGCCAGGGTAGTTTGCCAGTCCGTCACAGTGCTGACAAAGATGGACATATACAAAATGAAATACAAAAACATTTATATTCATATAAAATATAGAGAAAAGGGATGTGGCAGAGCACCATATTACTTCTTTTCGTAAATACTTTGTAGGTACTTGGCAAAAAAAACTCCATATATGTTGCTCTTGTTAATAACTATGTGTCTGAGTTGACCATACTAACAGGTCCCAGCAGCAGGTCCCATTTTCCTGTCCCTCTGTCCAACGCTGACTGATTTATTCATAGTCCAACCGCACCACATTAACTACATATAGTGTGAATGGGCCCAGGGAGAATACTACGTTTCAGATGAATGAGCTAAGACGTTTAAGAATTCAAAGCAAATCATTAAAGTCCCTAAATTTCCACTCAGTACCAATAGTTCAATATAAAACCCTTTCCTCTCCTGCCAACACTGTATAACCTTACATGAACCATTTTTAACTTTATAAGATAGTGTAACAGGACACAGGCAGACACAGAAGCTCTGCTCATTACAGAGAAGTGCCTCGGCCAAACAAAGCATGCTCCAAACCCGTGTGGCTGCCGGAATGTGGGAAACAGTGTGCTGTAAGCTGTAAGCCATGCAAAGTCCAAAAAACTGGAACTCATTGGGTCAATTTAGTGAGAGTCCTAAAAACCCTTCCCTTTGTCACAAACTGGGTTTGCACATTCGATGTGGGGGACAAAATACATGAATGAATATAAAGCATTGGCAATACACCATGTAAGTAAATAATTCATGTCTTAAATTGTTACATTAGCTATGCATGAACACATATATGTCCCTAATTCACAGATAAAGAAATGTTACCCTACATATTATGTTATTATGCTTGGAGTTATTTAAATCTGTTACATCACTCAAAACTCCAATAAGAGAAATGTGGGACTTGAAAGGGAGAGTGCTACATCAAAGGTACTATAAGCAACAATCACGGGAGGCTTTGAAACCCCAACCAGAAGTAATGCTCAGTTTTTAAGTAGCAGACTCCTAAAACACGAATCACGGTGATAAAACACGTTACGTATGTTTTTGAGATGTAAAGTAATAAAGGTTGAGCAGCAACCTACAGTAGACATTTTGACTAGTTATAGTAGGAGAAGCACACACATTACACAATAATTTGCATAAAGCTTAGTGGTAGATAGTAAGAAATAGCAATCTTTAGCCAAATAATCACAAACTCACTATGGGAATTTAAATTAAATTATAATTATTACTTAATTAGCCTATATTTGAAATGAAAATAAGGGAAGGCGAAAGATCAATAAAGAATTCTCAAAGAAGGCTGGCTTGCCCCGGGCCAGGCCAGCTCAGAGGCTTCGATCTCCTTCTCATGACCCTTGTGTTGTCTTCCCGTCAACCATGAAAAAAAGTTATCGCTTTTTCTGACATTTTTGTCACTATTTCAATGTTGTGGGTGCTTTTTTGATGTTTTTTCCAACGTTATTTGATATGTGTAATGTTGACATTTTCAGCTTATTTCAAAGGGCCATTTTTTGTGATGAAAAAACTGAAAATGGGTCAAATTTGACCCGAGGACAACATAAGGGTTAAAACAGCTGGTGGCCACATGAGAGAAATACCTTTCATGCTCGATGGACAATACTGGTGTCTTTTCTACAGAAAGTCACCAGCCCATTGGCAGAGATTAAAGTGGATTCAGCCACTTACTCTTAAATTCACTGACACACCAGCACCTGCCTGGTACTTACATTTGACAGCTAGTGAAGAGACCAGTCTGAACGTACCTCCCCGTTGGGCTGTACCATTTCTCTGGTACCAAGTGAGGGTTTGAAAATCATTAGATTTTTTCCTGAATTGTTGGTGATGGCAATACTGCATTTAAATACATAACATTTTGGATAGATTAACATTATATTTTATTACATTTTTTTCAGTAGGGCCTACCCACGAGTCATTTGTTCAAGCAGCAATTCGACTCATATTTACGTGTTAAGAGGCAGCACCCTCTAGGGGGCGTAGTAATTATGACAGGAGCAAAGCAGGAGGTGATGTATAAGAGCGCCAAGGAGCTAGTTAGGGTGGTGGATGGGTCAAACTAACATATAGGACTTTCACCCAGGAGACCTGCTACAAGAAAGTAAGCAGAGAAAGTCAGATATATAAAACTTGATAATGCTAATGTCACGTGATGATTAGGACAGAAATTCGTGTAAATGCTGCAGATATGTTTTGTTTTGTTTCTTATGCTTAGCGGGGCTTTACCCGACCCAGAATTGTGTCAGTCAAATCGGATTTGGCTCTTCAATATGAAAATTTGACTATTTATTCCTTTATAATATAGTGTATCAAGCAGTTTTGAACAGTGTTTGGCGTCCATGGGACATTTGGGGTGAGAAATAAATAACATAATAAAGTTGACAAGCCTATTAGCCCTTTGATCTAATGTATATTAACTACTGTAACCAAAACACTGAGGCTCCGTAACACTAGCTTCACTTTTATTTTACCTTTCACAATAAAAAGGCCAATTTAAATTGATTCCTACTGGGTTGACACTGAGTCGACATACAGTGTGATGTCCTGCTATTTATACTTTATTATGATTAAAATCCACACGTCTGTGTTGTTATGCACTGTGAAGTCTCAAGTCTTTTTGTGACTCCACAGTAATGGTGAACTCTACACTGACTCACAAGTAATTTCCAGGAAAGTCGTGCAGTACAATACAGCTTGGTGTTGAGCTGCTGTCACTCATCAACACTTCGGTATGGAGATACAGCCAGTCAAGAAGGTCCAGACTCAGTGAATGACTACTGAGTCAGAGTCAGACAGTGAACACATGCGGGGTGTTTTGAGGTTAAGACCCAGCCTGAAATTCAATTGATGTGTGAATGTTTACCTTGAAAAATAAACACCTTATTATGTCTAATAAATATTAAAAACTCCCTAATTTATTTACAAGATGACTTTAGCAAAACTCAAAATAACATTGCACAGTGTTACAATAATCCCATATTCAAAAAGTCAACAAACTGTATACATTAAAAATACAGTACATGCAGAAATATTTATAGTATGGAGCTAGAATTGTTTCTTTATTACATGTGAGAAAATAAATGATCTGAGAGGGAAAAAAAATGTTTGAGAGAAAAAGTTATCACACTGATAGCAAAAAAGCATTTTATGAGAGAAAAAAAAATATTTGAGAGAAAAGGTTTTCAGACCAATAGCAAAAAATAATAATATTTGAGACTAAAAATAGTTTGCTATCAGTGTGAAATAAGTCTTTGCTCTCGATGCAATTTCTTTCTCTCATCTCAGGATTTTTCTCTCGCTGTGAAAATAATGTCGTGGCCAGAGCCATGTTCCTATTGGCCAGTCGGGTGAGCACCGTCTTGTCTTGGGAGTCGATCTGAATCATTACACCATTGTCACCGGCATAGATCCGCTGCCTTAGTTGAGCGTGGAAGCTAGCGTTAGCTAACTAGCTGCCAGCCCGCTTATAAATAAATACTAGAAATTATTGTTGCTACCCAAGCGAGTGGAATTTTTGGCAGGGATGCAAAATGTGGGCACAACATCAGCAAAGCAAGCTCTAGTCATGGCTGAGGGATGTACCGTTGCTACCGGGTGTGCGGGCTCTCTGTGTCTGGAGCTCTGATCAGATTAGGTCAAGGTCGGCAGCAAAGCTTTCTAGCAATGTTTCCAATGTCCCCACTGATGACGGTCCACCTGGAGCCCAGTGTTTCAGTTTGACTGTTAAAAAGTGTTTAGATAATTAAAAGGTATTTATTTAGAAGCGGGCTGGCTGCTAATTAGCTAACGCTAGCTTCCGCACTCAACTAAGGCAGCGCATCTATGCCGGTGACAATGGTGTAATGATTCAGATTGTCTCCCAAGACCTGACTCCAATAGGAACGTGGCCCATGACATTATTTTCACAATGAGAAAAAAATCCTGAGACGAGAGAAAGAAATTGCATTGAGAGCAAAGACTTTTGAGAGCGAGAAGAAAAACGTTTTGAAAGAAAAGAATTTCACACTGATAAAAATATATATTTGAGAGTTTAAAAAAGTATTTTGAGAGAGATTTTTGTTTCTCAGAAATAATTTTAAAAATTTCAAATTTATATTTAAACTTTTTTTTAGTCTAAAATACTATTATTTTTTTGCAGTGTGATAACTTTTTTGCTCATACATTTTTTTTTTCTCTCAGATCATTTATTTTCTTGCATGTAATAAAGAAACAAATCCACCTCCATATATAGTAGCCCACATCAGACAATCAGATAGTCATCTAATGCAAACCTAAGCATTAGGTGTACTTTCCTGAATTATAACAAGCTTGTGTGACATATTTGCAAGTCTCACATCATTTGCTGCACAGAGCTGTGGAAGTATACATTTGGAGTTTGTACATAACATTCAGTGACTCCTCATTGTGTCACATAAACACACAAATCCTCCCTGGTGCTGTGATGCTCTGCAGAACAGCACAAGCACCAAATATGGAACCAAAAATATTGGGGAGCGACCAAAATCTCTAAAAGCTTGCTGTATGATTTTGTTTCTGTGATGTTTACACTGATGCCTCAATCCGCACTAATGTGACTGACCGTCTCGGTCCTGCTGATCGAGCTTGGCTCCTGAACAGCAGTTGACTCATGTTGTTTTGTAACGGATTGTTCACTCTCCTTTTCGATTTGTCTCGCAGTGTTCTACCTTCTGCTCTCTGTGGACCTCCTTAACCAATTAAAGCATGTGAAAGTGGAAAAACAAGGTTTCAAAGTCGTAGCTTTAAAAGCTTTATTTCACATACCAATCATTACATGACAACAAACCAATTTTGCACCATAGATAACTCACATGTTAGTAGAAACCAACAGACACTCTAATTTATACCGTAGATAACTCACTGCCACCCTGAGGTTGCAGACAGGCACTAATTATCTTTTCACGATGAATCTTGTTTATGTTCACAATATATTGACAGTCCTGTTGGGTGGGTGTAATTTATAGCTGGTAAGAAATGGATCAATTTGACAAGATCAAGGCAGGACTGCCTGCAGTCACACAAACAAGGTGGTTAACAAGCTAATCATTGCACTCCTCTGCCTGTATCTGTGTGTAATACATCTTTAGCTGCTACCCTTCAAATCTCTTGAGCTGTTTATAGACGGTCATGGAAGTCAGCCAGTAGGTTCCACCCACTCCCCTTGTGACAAGATGACACCAGTCCGGTAATACAGTGTCCTCTCCACAAGCAGTACACGGATGAACACATTTTTTATCCTTTCCTTGAGCTGCAAAGTATAACCACCCCATTTTTTAACTGCATATAGACAATGTTTTTGGCAAATCCTAAATTGGCCAGTGAAATTTTCCAGGACATCTTCAGGACATGCTGCACCTCCCAAATGGCAAAGACTGAAAATATGGATGTGTACTGATTTATAACGGACCCACCCAGACTAATTCCAACAAGAATTTACAGGGGGAAAAAAGAGAAAACACGATCTGAAATTGCTATCTCATGTGGATTTTTCAGAAACAGAGTCAACATGCTGGACAAAACACCAAAATGAATGTACTGTATCCTAATAAGCATCAAACTTCCATATTCTTCACACCCATTGGATCAACCTTCCTTGTAGTTTCATGATTTTCATCACCTCTTCATAGCTCTGCTTCTTTTCCCCTCTCCTCTCCACTGGGACCTACATGTGATTCATGGGGTTCAGAAGCCTGTGGAGAGCCAAGGTCTAGGGTGTGAAAAGACTGAAAATTCCCAGTGAAACAGAACAAAGAAACACCGTACATTCCATTCCTGGTGCACCTGCTGCACACTTTTATGTTAGCTTCACTGACTCGACCTTCCGTCCAGTTTCTGTTGCTTCACATGTCAAGCAAGGTATATGCAATTTACAATAAAAAACAGTGACAGATTTTAACAATAATATAACTATAATGAATAATCCATGGTATTTTTTTAAACAATGCCTCCTTTGTTTAAGACAGATGTAGACAAAAGCTGGCTTCTAATTTCTACACGGCAACAGTCAATATCAGCCTTAGCTAACTAGCTAATTAAGCAACTCATCATGTCCGGCTGACACAAAACAAACTCACTCAATAATCCTGTAAAATGGATCCTAAACATGCATACATACATGACATTGTGCTAAAAGACTGAAGTTAAAGCTGCATATGTCTCAGAAAAATTTTAAACATCCACACCAGTTATTGAGCCACATCAAAAACGTGAAAATAGAGAAACAGTAAATATGATAAGAAAAATTGGCAAGGCAAGACAGGTATTTTGTTGTATAATAAACCTGTTTGGCTCCTTAACAAACAAGTATGCTAACTTACGTAGCATACTTGTTTGCATTAAACACTATTTTACTGCTATCTCGGCTGTACAAACGTGTGTAAAAGTGTAAACTTCCCCAAAATCTAGAGGAAGGACCAGCTTCCACACAGTGGGGAAATACTGCAGAGTGGAGTGAACATAACCGTAACTACAGAAACTAATGTAGGTTTAAATATGTGCCCCTTGGCCTTGGCAGTAATACTGGGTCACTCCCATTGTAAGCTAGTTAGCTGGACATACAATATGCTTATATAATATTAAAGCATATACACATGTAAAAGCCATTTCTTACCTTCATCCTCCAAACTCTTTACATTTTGAGAATTTACCTTACTATAGCCCCATGGGCGCCACTTCAACATGTGGAGAAATGCAAAGCTTGACAGGTCTGCCATGCCTAGTAACAGTTTCTAAGTTAGAGATGGACAATCACTGTTTGGGGAAACGGTGAACAGTGAACTGCATAATGAGGATGGCTTACTGAAGGAAACATCAGTTTTGGTCTTTTTCTTCAATTTCAGACTCAAAGGTTGTCAACGCAGTCTCATAAGTTGTGAAACTAGTGAGAATTACAGTATATCAGCAGGGATTTTGCATCTGATAGACTCATTACATAAATATCTAATGGGTTTGCAAGGGCTGTTGCAATAGTGTGCATATCCAATAAAACAGAACAGGGACAGAAATTACCTCTATTTCCTGATTTGCTATAACTGTTAAGTCCAACACTTGATTCATTCATTGCACAATATTAGCTTTTTTTTGTATTCCAGATTTTTTAATAAAACCAGCTAGGCACAAGAACATACAAAAGTAATGGGCATTAGCTGTTCCGGCCATTTCCTGCTCCTATGGTTACTGGTTAGCCATCCAACATGTTTTTTTTTCACACTACATCTTTCCAAAGCTGAACACCAGAGCACCAAGATGGACCTGAGTTCAAAGGGAAAAGATTCTGTCTGGCAGTAAAATATTCTGTAATGGTGTACAGATGTCGATATTACAAAGCTGAGTGAAAAGTCTGCTAAATGTCAAAGTCAAGATTCTTCAGTTCCTGTTCTTGAGAATCACATTTAGGGTTTGTTTGGTATTTCTTCTGACACAGTCCTAACAGCAACCATAAACACATTGAAGCCATTTATTGTTAAACTGGATTTTAAAAGAAACTACTGTAAAAGGGCAGAGTTGAGTGCAGTTTGGATGATAGATGTCACCACTATCAACACTATTGTTGCATGGTGACCTCTACTACACTGGCCTCCAATCAGCCTTCAGCTATACTCTATTCAGCAGCATTTAATCAGCCACAGTGAACAACTTTCCATGCCAACACATTATATTTATATTTAACAGGATCTCAGACAGGACTGGCTCACTTGTGTCGAAAAGGAGTTTAAACCAGCTCTTGACCTACTTCGAACTGGCTTGAACATCACAGAGAATTTCAGACTGACAGCTGGCACACAGGAACTATTAAACATCGCTCCATCAACATTCACCTATGTGCTTTTACAAAAAACATTATTATTTCATGTAATTACACTATTTCCAAGTTTTTGTTTGATTGAAATGATTTGTGCTGCATCTTTTTTATATGACATGTTGCTGTTGTAAATATAATCCTTCCAAAACTATTTGGCCTTAAACTCATTTCAAAGTGGCCAGATTCATTACAAAATCGAATTCAATAGTAGAGCTGATAAAAGGGTTTGTCATAATCTGGCAGAGTCACTGGCTGTATCTGGTTTGGATTGCAACATCTGAGTCAGCTGTACAGATCATCTCTCTTCCTTTGTTCTTTTACACTTAGATTTAAACAAAGTTTTCTATTTTTTTGTGAAAGCAGTCCTGATGTCTATGTCAATTTTTTTATTGACATATTTCCTTTGTAATTTTTTTAAAGGCTTTATTTAGTCATTATATTGCACATATATTTATTTAGCAATTTACATTTGCTGGGAGGAAAAAATCCAGGATACCATGATAATGATGATAGTAATGTAATTTAACTTCAAAAATGAAATTGCATTCTGCCAGTAGGATTTAATACCACCATAAGTTAAAATTGTTTACAAAAACAATGCAGAGGATACATATATTTATATAACTTGAAATAATATGTGTAAGTGGAAGGACAGACAGGGTTTTGGAATAAAGATTGTATTTTTTTTATTTTACTACTTTTGAGGAATGAGTAATGGGATTGTAGTGAAATCCTAAAAGAACATTCATAAGAGTCTATAGCTAAAGAAATGTCCCAGCTTTTAGTCAAAACAACCAGAACAACCTTTGAAATGCTGCCAAAGAAAAATACACAATGCATATAGTACAATATAAGGGCCATCTGATCACATTTAAAAGATGTACGGAGGCCAACCTCTGGTGGAGTGACACGCTCCCAGTCATTTGATACATCGTTTGTCTTCATCAGCCAAGTTCATTGTTCAACTTAAATTACAATATTTCGGACTGTGTTTGAACTAATAACCATTATAATATGTATTTATCACTGACACCTGCTCACACTATGAGTAAAATGTGAAAAATCTTAAATGTTTCCCAGATGTTGAACACAAAAGTATTATTTGTTCCAGATGTTTTGAAGTCTGGATCATCGCTCTGTGCTTTGAACAACAACCGGGCCTTTGTGCGTTTAAAAAAACAAAACTGGTGTCTTCTCTAATACTGTATTTTCCTGACCTATGAGAAAAGATATGTGAGAAAGATTGATATTTTTCCTTATTCAAGTACAGCGCAGAATTAGGTTTAGTTGAAGAAACGCTTCATAGACATTGTAATGATTGGCTCAAAGTCTCATTGCGGTGAGCAGCATCATGCCAAACATGTGGTTTAGGTTTAGTGTCTGAGAATGCCAGGGCACACTGACATCCTGTAACTTGGTGGTAACACAGACATACATACATACATACATCCAGCAGCTGTGGAGTACTAAAATGCCCCACTAAAGCACTTCTTCACTAATGTATTTCTTGAGTTATCGAATTGAGTTTGCTGTTTTGGGTTTCCAATGTAAGTGTTTTATATGGATAATGTGGAAATTACAAAATAAAGTGCACAAAGACAAATCTCTCTTCTGCGCTAACAAAATCCTGTGGTCTGGCAAGTTTACAGCTGTGGAGTTTCCATTTCAAATGTTGTAATAATCTTTTTATTCTGCAATGAATGTCATTTAAAATGTAATAGAGTACATTACATGATGGTTCCTCTCTGGGAACCATCACCTTATTGTGGTGGAGAGGTTTGTGTGTCCCTATAAACCTGAGGGCTGTGTTCTCGGGAGCTTTGTGCTCCTGGTAGGGTCTCCCATGGCTAAGTGGTCTCAGGTGAGGGGCCAGACAGAATGGTTCAAAACCCAGTATAAATCATAGAGAGAGAGATGGAGTGACCCTGAGGACCCCCGTCTGGAGCCAGGCCCAGACGGAGGGCTCGTCAGCGAACGCTTGGTGGCTGGGTTTGCCACGGAGCCCGGCTGGGCACAGCCCGAAAAAGCTATGTGGCACCCTTCTCTCCATCCCATGGGCCCACCACCTGTGGGAGGAAACGTTGGGGGCGGGTACGTTGGTGTTTATCCCGGTGGACGAGAGGGTTGTCTCCCTATGCCTGCGGGTGGTGGTGGGGGGGAACTCTGACTGTTGTTTATGCATATGCACCAAACGAGTTTGGAGTATTCAACCTTCTTGGAGACCCTGAATGGAGTCCTGTATGGGACTCCAGTGGGGGACTCCATAGTTCTTGTGGTGTCCGAACAACAATGCTGTGATGATGTGTTGATGAGGAATCCACTTGACACTATTATTTGATTATAAAGGTTTATTATATCAAAGATTTCAGCATCAATTTACAAGCTCTGCAGAAGCTCGGAGAGTGACCCAACCCGATGACTACTCTGCCTCCCAGTACATCAAAAATAAATTATATAGGATAATATGTTAGATAACATAGAATGTTGGAAGTTACAAAGTAAAGGTTAGAGTCTATAGAAGGGGCACCAAAACTAACATAAAGTCCCTTGAACCTACACAGCCATCAATCACTGCTCTCCTTTAATAATACCTCCTTTAAAGATCACTCCACTAAGATATAAATCATTGACCCTCTTCATTGGTACATGACATTGCTTAACTTAAACTCTTATGACAGAACCTGATTCAAATTTATAAGTCATTAGATACTACATTCTAAAATGTTCAAAGTCTCCTTTCTTAGGGTCTTAGGTACAAATTATACTTATTATTAAAAGATTTAAAAGTACAATTACTGACCTAAAATGCTTTAAAGAAATAGTTTGACAGTTTGGGAGATGAGAAAATTGTTACCGTTCTAAAGAGGACAGTGGTATTAATCTATTGCTTTATAAAAAGTCTAAGTATACAGTATAAAATGTATTAATTTACAGAATCAGAAGTTAATCTTTTAGTTCCACCCTTGCATGTAACATACACATGCACACACTCATAACTTCCTCCTTGTTTTCTATTGTTTCACCCCTTAAACATTTACAGTAGGTATCAAACTAATAAAGGCAGGAATCTCTGTCTGTTTTGTAAATGGGCTGACCCATGCATGTGCAAAAGGTATCACAGATACCCTGACAGGCCACAGGTATCTATCTGGAAATTACTGTAATACCTCTGCTGTGTATTTCACCATGTGTGTTTTGCTGATGCTGGATATCCCACCAAACTCTTTCTTATTTCCCATGTCGAGTCACAAGCACGAATGGCTATCTTAGAAGGTTGCAACTATAATTATACAAGTTTATCTTACTAACTTATAACACTTATAACATTATCTCCACTAATTAAATCCATTGATTAAATTAGGTCTTCCTGAAAGAATTTATGCTGAGCTATATTTAAATCAGGAGAGTCTAGTTATATACAGTATATGCAACAGTTATACACAGCAAAAAGTTCACGTCACTTTAGTTCACGTCTTTAATTACAGTAGGACAGTCCTGGGTCTATGCTTAGTCCACATGTCTGTATTAAAGTATGACAGCGGAGTGTCTGTGCTTAGTTCACATGTTTGTAATTACAGTAGGACAGTCGAGTGTCTATGCTTAGTCCACATGTCTGTTATTACAGTAGAACAGCAGTAGGACAGCAGAGTTACTATGCTTAGTCCATATGTCTTTTATTACAGTAGGACAGTTTGTTTATCTAAACTGCTGTTATGGTTTGGGGTAATTGGTTTGCCACCGCGGACCCCCAGCCGCCGACTGCCGCCGACCCCCAGCCGCCGACTGCCGGCGTGGACCCCCAGCCGCGGACTGCCGCCGCCGCGGACCCCCAGCCGCCGACTGCCGCCGCCGCGGACCCCCAGCCGCGGACTGCCGCCGCCGCGGACCCCCAGCCGCGGACTGCCGCCGCCGCGGACCCCCAGCCGCGGACTGCTGCCACCGCGGACCCCCAGCCACCGACTGCCGCCGCGGCGGACCCCCAGCCGCCGGTACCCGCCGACGAGGCGGACCCCCAGCCGCCGGTACCCGACGACGAGGCGGACCCCCAGTCATCGCTGACCGGCGCCTTGAACTCGTGGCCGACCGGTCCCCCAGACCCAGACGGTCCGACCGGCCCCCCAGACCCAGACGCTCCGACCGGCCCCCCTGACCCAGACGGTCCGACCGGCCCCCCTGACCCAGACGGTCCGACCGGCCCCCCTGACCCAAACGGTCCGACCGGCCCCCCTGACCCAGACCGTCCGACCGGCCCCCCTGACCCAGACCGGCCGACCGGACCCCCTGACCGGCCAACTGGACTCCCTGACCCTGACCGGCCAACCGGACCCCTTGACTCGGACTGGCCGACCGTCCCCCCTGACCCTGACCGGCCGACCGTCCCCCCTGACCCTGACTGGCCGACCGGACCCCCTGACCCTGACCGGCCGACTGGACCCCCTGACCGGCCAACTGGACTCCCTGACTCTGACCGGCCGACCGGACCCCTTGACTCGGACTGGCCGACCGGACTTCCGGACCGACCGGCCAGCCCTCACGACCCTGACCAGAGGTCTAGCACCTCCGACCCCCGGCTGGTGCTCGGTGGCCCTGGCCCCTGGCCGACGGCCAACGCTTTTGGCCCTCGGTCGGCGGTTGGCGCCCCCGACCCCCAGCCGGCGTCTGGGCTCCTGTCCTCCCTGGGCACTGGCTCCCGGGGCCCCCCTGGTCCCGGTTCTAGGGGTCCCCCGGGACTCAGCCCCCCGGCTTCCTCCGGTCCTGGCCTTGGTCCCAGGCCCGCAGGAACCCCTGTCCCCCATGTCTTTGCCTCTCCTAGTCCTGGTCTCCCTGGTCTTGTGTCTGTCCCTGTCTCTGTGTTGGTTCCCGTCACTGTGTCTGTCCCTGTCCCTGTCTCCGTGCCTGTTCGTGTCCCTGTCCCCGTGCTTGTGCCTGTGCCCTTGTCTGTCCCTGTGCTTGTCTCAGTCCCCGTGTTTGTCTCTGTCCCAGTGCTTGTCCCTGTCCCGGTCACCGTCTCTGTCCCCGTCTCCATTCCTGTTCCCGTTTTTCTCCCTTTCCCTGCGTCTGCCCCATCCAAATTACCCTCCAAACCCAACCCGCCGGTAGTCACGTCGTCTCCACCCGTCCCGTCTCAGTCTGTTCCCTCTACGTCCACGCCAGCCCGATCTGTGCTTGTCCAGTCCACGCCCCTCCGCGGGCTTCCTCGCGTTCCTCGTGCGCCCCTCCGTGGGCTTCCTCGCATTCCTCGTGCGCCCCTCCGTGGGCTTCCTCGCATTCCTCGTGCGCCCCTCCGTGGGCTCCCTGCGCTTTTCCCTCTCCATGTGTCTGTCTGTTTGACTCTCCACGTTCTTCTCACCCTGTCTGTCTCGCGCTGTCTCTCCCACACAACCCCTCTCGCAGTCCCTCGCCTGTCTCGCTCTCTTTCTGTCCCGCTGTCTGGGTCGCTTTGCCTCCCTCTCCGTCCGTCCGGTTTCCTTTTTCTGCTTGTTTGTGTGGGTGACTCTCCCTGCTCCTCTCGGTTTTTCTCCAGTCCATCTCAGTCTCTCTGGGTTTTTTTTCACCCTACTCTCCGTGCCGCGCTTTTTCTGCCCTTGGTCGCTTCTCTGCTCCCTTTCTCGGTTCCTCTCCTCCTACTCCTTTCTTGTCTCCATCCTCGCCCTGTCCCGATCACTTGTCTCTATCGCTCTCTCTCGTGCTTTCTGTGTCCATCTGTCTTGTCCTCTTCGTCTCTCTCCATTTCTATTGTCTGTCTCCCTCTGTCGGTCTTGCTCTCTGTCTTGCTCTCTCTCTGTGTTCCTTTTGCTCTCTTTCTGTATGCCTGGCTCCCTGTGTTCCTCTTCTGTCCCGGTGTCTGGGCCTCTTCCTCTCGATCACTGTGTCTCTGTCTTGCTCCCTCTTTGCCTGTCTGGCTCTCTGTGTTTTGTCACCCCTTCATCTCTCCTTAGCTCCCTCTTTCTGGGCCTATCTCGCTCTGTCTCTGCCTGCCCCGGTGTTTGTCTGCCCCGCTCTCTCCCTGTGTCCCTACCCTATACCCCTCCTCGGTTGCCTCTCCTCTGACCCCTCACTCGCCTCCTGTCTCCAGTCCTTTCTCTAGTCTTCCTCGTGCCTGGTCCTTGTAACCTGTTTCCTCGTGCCCTTTCCTCATCTCGCCTCCTTTTTCCTCTCGTTACATTCCCTCTTTTCATCCTGACACCCCTCCTTTTTCGTCTCGTCTTTTCTTGTCGTTCCGTCTCCTTGTCTTCTCGTTTCCCTGTCCCCTCGCCTTTTGTCTTGTCTCTTTGCCTCTTTGTCTTGCCTCTCCTCCTTTGTCTCGTCGCCTGTTGTCTCGTCTCCTCTCCTTTCTCCGCTTTCGCCCCTTTCTTGTCTCCTCGTCCCTTTCATCTTGTCTCGTCGCCTCCTTCGTCTCCTTGCCTCCTCCGTCTCGTCTCCTCTTCTCCGCCTTGTCTCCCCTTTTTTGCTCCCTCCTTCTCAGTCCCTCTCTCGCTCCCTCGTTCCTTTCTCTTCAGTCTCTCTCTTGTCGTCCCTTCGTTCCCTCGTCTCCTGTCTCCTCCTTTCCCGTCCCTCTCTTGGTTCCTCCCTTGTTCCCGTCCTTGTTCCTTTTCCTGTCTCTCCCCTGGTCTCCTGTTCTGGTTCCCTTTGTTTATGCCCCTGGTTGCCTCTGCTCTTGGCGCCCTTTGGTCCCCGGGTTTCCCTGTCCCTCGGTCCCCCCTTTCCCGGTGTCTTCCGCCCTCTCTGGGTTGTTTTCTGTTCTCTTTTTTTTTTTTTTGGTTTTTGACATCTGGTATCTGTCTTTGGGGGGGGGTTCTGTTATGGTTTGGGGTTTTGGTTGGGTTCTTTTCCCCCTTTTTCTTTGGCCTCCTTGTGTTTTTGTCCTTGTTTCTCCCTGGTCTTATGTTGCTGGTCCTGTCTTGTGTTCCCCTGTGTCTGTTTGTTCTCCTTCCTGTTTTATTTTGGTAGTTTAGCTTCCTGTCTTGTCATCTCTGCATTTGGGTCCTTACTCCGCCATCCCGTAACAACTGCTAAAGTCAGTTTAACAGGGGAAGTGTCAGTTCAATTAGGAGAGACCTCATTTGGCGTGAACAATGATTTATTAATGTGTGCATGATAATGATAGCTGAGAGTCTTTGGAAGTAATCAAATTCCCATTGGGACGTCATGTCTGTTATTACAGTAGAACAGCAGTAGGACAGCAGAGTTACTATGCTTAGTCCATATGTCTTTTATTACAGTAGGACAATTTGGTGTATGTTATCTAAACTGCTAAAGTCAGTTTAACAGGGGAAGTGTCAGTTCAATTAGGAGAGACCTCATTTGGCATGAACAATGATTTATTGATGTGTGCATGATAATGATAGCTGATAGTCTTTGGACGTAATCAAATTCCCATTGGGACGTCATTCTATTTCCAGGGGGCCGAGAAGCCATGAGTAAGTAGGATACAGAGGCCAAGCAATCGTCCCGTTCTAAAAAGTCACGTTTAGAACAGGCACTGCACTAGTTTTAGTAATTTGGCAGAAGCTGCTTCAGGCCACCTACATAGAACTGGCCGCACTTTGCCAAAGTGAACATTACACACTGCAGCAAATGTACATCATTGTCTCCATCAGACAAAGGAATGCAACAAATGTTCTTTGAGCCACGGCAAGGATCAATTGTCCTCGTATGTTTTTGGATGCTTCATAAAGTACACAGGTCTTTAAAAGAGGATTATGTGAAAACAATGAGATGTGTATTGGTATTTAGAGTCATCCATTTTAACGAGCCTCAGATCTACAAATCTAGATTTACAGGTTAAATATTAGTGTTATGTCTCATCCTTCCTAATTCTCTGCATGACATAATGTTAGTGCTGTAAAACCTTTTATAGAAATGTCTAACCACATTGTTTATCATCAGCTAACATGTCTCTTGTTGGTTCATAAAACCTAATTTTCAAACGGATATTCAGTTTTTGACCCTGTCAAAACAAACTAAACTGAGAATTAAATAAGTTTAATAAAGGTGTCTCACTCCGAGCATGTTTACATACAAAACTAGCACCTAAATGGTAGAAATCTAACGTAGACACACCATTAAAATGAAAAACATCTCCAAAACTGCCACTTTTTTCTTTTACTGTATTTCTTTTTTCCCAAACAAACAGCAAATGGCTCTACATTACAATAAACATATCAAACGTTAATATACAAATACAACACGGGGCAATAAATAAGTATAGAATAAACAACAATAACATTAGAGTTTAATCACATTGTACCACGTGTAATGAATCATGAGGTAATAAGACCAAAGAAATCAAAGCGATGACAGCAACAACAAGCAAAAAAAAAAATCAATCATAAAATACAGGGAACACTGAGCACTAACCAGTCCAGTAAGTGAGGGTGTAATGTAAGACATTAATCTGTTAAGTTTTCTGGAAATAGGTACTTTGCAGTTCAGCTGTGTTCCTCACTTTACTTGACAGTGAACTGAGATGCCATCATGTCAGGGTGAGCCTGGACTTTGGAGATGCTGTTGGAACAAGGCTCAATGATGAGCCTTTGATCCTTTCATGGAGCCTCAACATGTTCCTATAATAAGAGTGCACTGACTGATTTATGTGATGTATTTCTGTTGCTCTTGCACCCCTGTCCCAGCTGTTTGTGTTTCATCATCATTAAGAGACTGAACCAGAGAGAACTAACAGTATTAGGGCCACAGTATCACCATCCATTATGATTAATGTACAGAACATCAGTTCACTGGATGTCAAGCAGTTTGTGATGATTTGACTATGTAAAAATCAGTTTGGGGATCCAGTTGTAAGACCTTCATTATTTCAGTTTAGTAAATCCATCTTGCATTGGTATTAGTTAACCAAATTACTTCACAACAATGTTGTGGCCATGTAGTGCTCCACAGAGAGAACATACCCTGTTAACATTTATATATAGTATAGAAACACTTATTATGTATAATATATTTAAAAGAGATATAAGGAGATATAAGTTCTTATTCATGTATTTGTCAACAATAAAAACTCCTGTGAAGTATCCATGTATAAACAGATAATAAATGATTATGCAAGGAGTATAGCGTTTATTGGGTCTTAACTAGTCTAAATTAACTGGTCAAAGTCTGCACAAATTCATTTAAATGATTCTTCTTGCAATTCAACCATCTCTTGAATTGTTAAGCACTTTAAATATTTAGGCATTGAGGTTTTCCTTTACTTAATCCAGATTATTAAGCATAATAATTCTGTTGTTCTGAACGTTTTGAAAGATATGGAAAAATGGATGGGTCTCCCCATGTTTATTCAAGCCGTTACCTCTGTGGTTAAAATTAATGTTTTACCCAGGATTAATTTTGTGAGCTCCTAATTTATCTGGAAAGGCAAACGGCCGCAATTTAAGATGTCTACTCTACAGAGGAGGAAGGAGGATGATGGAGTCTCAGTTCCCAACTTTAAACATTATTTTTGGTCCTTTGTGTTAAGACCCCTCCTTACCTGGTTCAACCCAGACATGTCTGTTTGATGGCGAAAAAGAAAATGCTATGACAGAGCCTTGGTCACTCCATGACGTTCTTTTTGTCACTTGGAGATTTGCTGACACATATTGCCATATAACATGAAAATACTTAACAGCCCTTTATACTCTTTCTGCCCACTAAAAGCTCAAGGTACATATCTTCACATGATCTGGGATTGCTCTCCTGTTGGTCAGTTCTGGAACAATATAGCATCCAAAATATCTACCCTGATTAATGACACTGTACCTGTCACTGTCAATGTTTTGATTCTGAATGATTTGTCATCCCTCAGCTCTCTAAAACCCCAAAACGTGCTGTTTTTGCTGGACTTACAGCGGTCCAGAGAATGATTGTAACCCGTTGGATACCACTTCTTGACTTGTCTATTAGTACATGGACCCTTTCCTTTTTGGATGTCATATGGAGCTCTCCACAGCTTGCATAAATGGAGCCCCAGGAAAGACTGCGGAAACTTGGCTCAGCATTGCTGAATCCTTGAAATCCATGCTGTAGATGTGTGCTACAGCCTTCTCACTTCTATATCTGTGTGTGTGTTTGGTCCCTTTTGTCTTATGCCGGGCTCCCTGTCAATGCCTCTTGTTTGTTTATGTGTTTGTCTGTGTCTGTTTCTGTGTGTCTTGTTTGTGAGCTGCGGGCATCTTTCTTGCTAATGTGTTTTTGTTGTGTCTCTCTTCTTCCCGTATTTCCTCTCTTTGTTTTGGTGTGGAAACATTTCGTCGCAAGGAAGGATTGTGGAACAGGTGCACTGTCCCTTCTTTGGTATGTGTAGTATAGTTTTCTGTATATTGTCATCTTAACCAGTGTTTGCACGTCTGCTTATTTTTTTAAATAAAAAATGTGATTGGAAAAAAAATAAGATAATGAATGATTGAAAATATATATAAGATATGTCTTCATATTTATATTAATGTTTGTATGCATAGTATTTATTAATTACGCACGTATTGTAATTATCATACCTATTAATGAGGTATGTATTAGTTAATAAAGACTTCTTTGCTCTTCATGACAACATCTGCTGATGAAGGCCATGAGTTGTGGCTGACAGCTCAACAAGAAATCAGGTAATTGAACCTTGCCTTAAAATGTTTATATTAGACCATATTGCAGGTCAATAAAAACTTTGAAGTTCAATATTATATCATGATTTTGAGTACATTTATACTATCCTGTGGATGATTTGTACATGTGTGTAAACAAGTATTATTTATCATGATTACAGCTGTGTTATACTGTGATATATCAATCATTCGTTTGAAAACTGTTTATACACAGATGCTTCACAGACAGTTTAATTGATGACAATAAATAATTAACCATTGCTTAGGACTGTGTTAGAGTGTGTTGTAAACAATGTTCATTGATTATAAACTGCTTATAAATGATAAATGTGGGTGGTAATGACTTTTTGCTATTAAAAATTATATTTTGTTAATTTGTGTGTTGTTTTAACTGATGATCTACTTTCACAACTTAAATATATGCCACAATTTAGAGGATTTTGATTCTGGACATTAAAGTTTCAAACCCCTCAGACATACAGTACATGGTAATGGAGAAAAACCAATATGTTAGTAGCTTCTCTACTAACATATTGTTAGTAGCTTCTCTACTAACATATTGGGCCTAACTGGATGATGATTATCAGCTTTACCAAAATCAGTGAGCTGGCATGTTACTTTCGCTGTGTCACCACAGTACAGTATGTACCTTTAAAAGTACAATGCTGAGCAAGTTCAGTGTGGTGAAGTTTTAAGGTCTGAGAGTGTGAGTTATCTGTCCGTCTGCCTAGGCTCTCTTCCGTAGCGTCATAGCTGTGTGCGGCCTGCCTGCACTAAATTTGTCATACACTACTGTACACACATCTCTGCATAACTGTTCAGACTGAAAATAAATGCAGGGGAAGTAAGATGCAAGCTTTTTATGCAGACCTTTTCCCAATCAGGCAACTTCCTGGGCTATTCATGAAGATTGTACCCTAAGTGTTTGAGTTCAGTACTGTATGTGACAAAGGACCTTTTATACTATAATGAGAGCCACTACGACAGTACTTGAGTCCAGATGAATCCTTTTAATTCCAGCCCTCAAGCTGCAGCATATACAGCCACAGACATTTCATCATGGCTATGAGACTGATGATGAATGGAAATGAAATGGAGGGAGGGATCTGGACTGAAGAGATGGATGGCTTCACAAATACCAATCAAGCCACAGCTTATATTATTGTTGACACTGTAAAACCCTTTGTGTACACCAGAGCATCTGGTTTTAAAGGAGTGACATCGACATTCATTATGGTTGTGGTCTTTGCTCCCTCAGTCTCAAAGGTTAATTGCTACCTGATCAATAACCTTTTGCCTGACTCCAAACTGGACACTTTTATCTACATGTATGCATAAACAATAACCTGCTATTAAAATCCATATAGTTTGTGTGATAAAAGGTTTATAAAAGTGGGTGTAGTAAATGGTAAAATGCAATGGCAAGGTTATTCATATAAAACTATATTTGATGCTTGTCTAATCAGAGGGTATTCCCATAACAATATTAAACAAAATTATAGTAAACACACAAAGAATATTGAGAAACAAAAAAACAGTAAAAAAAAAAATATCTTGTGTAAATGATCACACTATTTCTTTAAATTTAAATAATTGTGGTGGTAAATGACTTCTCTATCAGTATGGTCAAACATTTTCTACAGTACAAATGAAAGATATGATGTGTGAAAGCACTAATTTCCTAAATTATTAGCCAGACAGAGAACATCTATTTATGCCTTATTTAATGCCAACCAACATTTTGTTACAAGGTTGATGGAAGTTAAATGTTTCTCACTTGATTCAGTACCAAGTCAGAAATAGACAAAAAGAAAAAGAAAACAGAAACTAATGGGCTGTGTTTCATTTCCTGGCTTGGCTCACTACCATATGGCTCTGTAGATCAGCTAATAGTCCTTATTAGTGTTTTATGTCCTCTAAACGTCTCTTGCTGGTTATTCTGATACAATACATTTGAGCCGTCAATACCAGTCTGTGATCAATTAACAACCTTCACTAAGCAAATTGCTTCTGAAAAACAATCTGGCATTTAAAGGAACAGTTGAACATATTTCCATCCACTGTCATCCACTTATCCCTTTTCCCAAACCACATTAGCAAGCTCTGACTGGGGGATCTTAATGCGTTCCCAGGCCAGGACTAGGTGGAGATATAATCTCTCCACCTGGTGCCTGGGACACCTGGTGGAGGCCAACCCTCACCTAAACCGGGTCCCACTTACTTCCCAGAACCCAGACACAGCTCTTGCTTTGGACATTCAGGGATTGAATGGCCCTGAGAAGGGACCCCCTCACCCCATACTCCCGCAGCACTTCAGCACCTCCCACAGTATCTCCCTGTGAACCCCGTCATACGCCTTCTATAGATCCACAAAACACATGTAGACTGGATAGGCATACTCCTAGGCCCCCTCCAGGATTATTGCGAAAGTGAACAGCTGGTCTGTTGTTCCACAACCAGGACGGGGCACATAACTATATATTGATTTCATCCAAATGCAATTAAACTCACAGCATTCTCTTTGGAAATACCATATCAAAGTGCTATGTAAATAATGCAATTGCAAATAGTATTAAATGGAATTAAAATCTCAAATTTGATCTGAATCAACAGAGTGACACATTGTTTCTTGGAGTCCTTGCTGGTGGTTCCAGCTAAGAGATTAAGGCCTGACTGAATATGTGATGGCATAACTGTTTGTTTGTGTGTGGGGAGTGGTGGTTGGGTGCTTGTGTCACCATACAGTAGTATCATTATCTCTGCTGACTGGATTAGCATGCTGTGGTTTTTAAATCGTGCTCTGCTGCAAACCCACTTTAATTACCACTGCCCCTCTTTTCTTCACACTTACAGGACTTCTCATTTATCACCACAAAGAGGCGAGCCCTTCACTTTTATTCCAAAGCGCACACCCCATGTGGTAGGATTGAGGGAGCTGTCAGGGATCAGATATGTAATGTCTCAATGCAAAGTTTCTGAATATTTATCTGCTAAATAGCATTGAAAAAGTGATTATTTTGTACTCTTCTTTGATCTGCAATGTCCTAGAATGGGAATGTGGAAGAAACATGGAGCAGCACAAGAAAATAATGTCAACTCAGATTTATGTTTTTCATTGCTTTTCATGTATTTTGTATTTAAATTCTATGTCTGGGCAAATAACCATAATTGTAACCATACCACATCAGCCAACTCAGCTGGAGACAGTCAGAGTCCCCTTATAAATGTATTCAAATATTGGCTGGGTTTAGTTATGCCGAGGCAGTGTAGGAAGAATCTGAACTGATGTCGACCATAAAACACTGATATGGAAAACTGTCACTGGTTTTCCCTATGAAAAAAAAAATGATGAGAAAAGAAGCCACAGAAATGTCATGGTTTGCAAAGACAACAGGAAGGAAGTTTCGGGAATTTCACTTCTCAGAACTAGATTTGGTTGAGATCCTCTACTGGATGTTTTGCCTGGCACCTGCCGACTTTCAAGCTGCTGAATTACATCATATTAACGGAAATATATTAATGTCTTTTCTTTTTAAGGTCGCAGGATTCTTTCTGTGATCTTGGAGCATATAATGCAAGAACACTTACCAAAGTTAGAAACCAGAGAGTGCAGACTGTTATGTGCATAAACCTATCTTGAGACAAATTTTTTAAGTCGTGAAATAAAGCATATCAGTATATTCAAAAAACTAGCAAAAAACACTTTTACTGATTTAATGCAAATGGAGGGGTTGTGGGAATAAGTGATGTTTGAAGGCATTTTAGAAGATGGTTCATGACAGGAGAAAGGGAATGGAAAAAAAATTGCATGAGAAAATGAATGCCTGAAGAATGCTAAGCAGTAGAGACAATGCCTGTACTTGGCATGACGGACTACTCAGTGCTAAAACAGCATGCCTGTGTGTGAATGGACAACCAGAGAGGCTGGCATCCTAATCATTGCGGTGTTTTCTTGTCCTTCTTACTTTGTGCATGTCACAACACCACTTTCCTCTGCTGTCCTAAGTGTTCCTTTCCCTCCAACTCCACAAACCCCAACAATTAAATCCTGACACACATCCTAAATTTGTACATAACAGGCAAATCATTTTGGCTTTGCTAGTCTCCAGATACTGCGACATGCTGCTCCATTTTCTGAAACCCTTTTATCAGTGTCATCCGCTCTGTACAATGCTGATGCCTTGTGTTAAGTCATCGTCTTTGCTGTCCAGTTTTACATTACTTACCAAACCGTAGATAAAGAGCGGAATTCATAATCACAAACACCACCACACACACTAACATATTTCACTGAGCACATAGTGTCAGCTCCTCGACCATTCACTGTCATTGGCGTAAAAAACAGTCAAGGACATGCAGTAGACCCAACACGGTGATAGATTCATAACAGAGGGAGAACATTGTCCTCCAGAACAGACATTCAGTCAGACATTTCCTTTGACCTTCATTGAGAGCTGGATACTAAATCTGTCCAACATGTATCCATTATCCATTTATGTATTGTATGACTGTAACAATATCTTAGCACAACTAAATAAACAAAGACATGTCAATAGCCTGAGAATGATGCATTTCAATTCTATTTTTTATTTAATGTTGCTTGTAGTGATCGATAGAAACAGATATCACAAAATATCAGCCTGATACAGTGGCAGAGCAGAGTTCACACAGTGCTATACTGCAGAAAAGAAGAAAAGAACATTTAATTTGACAGTAAACAAATATGTCTACAGTCACACTAGCAGCTAGCATCTGCTATATTTAGCATGCTCACAATAACAATGCTAACACCATTTTCAGTTCCAGGGACAGGCAGTCTGCACTTTTATCTCAGTGTTGCATGTTTTGTACATACCTCGCCATGTCTTTACGCGCAAAAGCGTTAGTACATGAGGCCCACAATCTCCAATATTATCTTGAGCCAAAGTAATGTAATCCATTTTTTAAGAGAACAATGACGTGATCACTTCTCATGCAATGCGTTGCCTGCCAGGGAGCCGGAACAGAGCAGGAGAGGCTACTTGTGTCTTCTGACAGAGGTGGTCTCCCATGCATATGTGTTTTCCACAACAGACATCTATCTGTCTCCTTTTGCAGAAATTGTTTTGGTAAAAACAACCCACTATCAACCATTTGACATTATTGTAATGATGTCATTATTGTTCAATCCCTGAACGTGTCTGGGTTCTGGGGAGTAAGTGGGACCTGTTTCAGGTGAGGGTTGGCCTCCACCAGGTGTCCCAGACATGTTCTCAAACAACGAAACTGCATTTGAGGGCAATGTACTTTCCAGTGACCTGCGCACCTTGTGAAACATTTGTGCCAATCCATCAATCACATGTTGTGATATTTCACTACATGAGTGCAAAAGGTCAATGGGGTTCATCCTCTATGGCCCATAAATCTGTACAAAATTCCATGGAACTCCATCCAATGGTTATATAACTGTACATACATATTTCTGTCTGGACGAAAGTGGTGGACCGACTGACCAATGTTGTCTTGTCATATGTGGTCATTGGTAAGAGCCTGTATGTATGGTAGCCTGTGTCCAGCTGGCTGCCAGGTCACTGTAAAATAAAAACAAACATGACCACCTGTCCCCAGTATGCAGCGAGAGGACCAAAATCAGAAATTATAATTACATTATGCCTCCTCGTGGTTTCCCCTTTCAGAGTGTCAATCACACAGAAGAAAAATGTATGTGTTTCCCTTAATGCAGGTGCAAAAACCTTGAGGACTAAAATCAGAGTCCTTACGGAACATCTGGAGCTTCCATGAGACATAAATCTGAGTTGACATTATTTTCTTGTGCTGCTCCATGTTTCTTCCACATTCCCATTCTAAGACATTGTAGATCAAAGAAGAGTACAAAATAATTCCTTTTTCAAGGCTATTTAGTAGATAAATATTCAGAAACTTTGCATTGAGACATTACATATCTGATCCCTGACAGCTCCCTCAATCCTACCACATGGGGTGTGCGCTTTGGAATAAAAGTGAAGGGCTCGCCTCTTTGTGGTAATAAATGAGAAGTCCTGTAAGTGTGAAGAAAAGAGGGGCAGTGGTAATTAAAGTGGGTTTGCAGCAGAGCACGATTTAAAAACCACAGCATGCTAATCCAGTCAGCAGAGATAATGATACTACAGTATGGTGACACAAGCACCCAACCACCACTCCCCACACACAAACAAACAGTTATGCCATCACATATTCAGTCAGGCATTAACCTCTTAGCTGGAACCACCAGCAAGGACTCCAAGAAACAATGTGTTAATATGTTAATTCAATTTAATTCCATTTAATACTATTTGCAATTGCATTATTTACATAGCACTTTGATATGGTATTTCCAAAGAGAATGCTGTGAGTTTAATTGCGTTTGGATGAAATCAATATATAGTTATGTGCCCCGTCCTGGTCATGGAACAACAGACCAGCTGTTCACTTTCGCAATAATCCTGGAGGGGGCCTAGGAGTATGCCTATCCAGTCTACATGTGTTTTGCGTATGACCGGGTCCACAGGGAGATACTTTGGGAGGTGCTGAACTGCTGTGGGAGTATGGTTGAGGGGGTCCCTTCTCATGGCCATTCAATCCCTGAACGTCCAAAGCGAGAGCTGTGTCTGGGTTCTGGGGAGTAAGTGGGACCTGTTTCAGGTGAGGGTTGGCCTCCACCAGGTGTCCCAGACATGTTCTCAAACAACGAAACTGCATTTGAGGGCAATGTACTTTCCAGTGACCTGCGCACCTTGTGAAACATTTGTGTCAATCCATCAATCACATGTTGTGATATTTCACTGCATGAATGGTCAATGGGCTTCATCCTCTATGGCCCATAAATGTCTGTACAAAATTCCATGGAACTCCATCCAATGGTTATATAACTGTACATACATATTTCTGTCTGGACGAAAGTGGTGGACCGACATGTTGCCTTGTCATACGTGGTCATTGGTAAGAGCCTGTATGTATCAGTTCTGTAGTATTTAGGGTTGCACTGTATCTTGTTAGCCTGTTAGTCACTAGAGGCATCAGGATGTGTTGAATTATTCGAGCACAAATGCTCTTCATCAGACTAAGACAACTGTTTGAAATGTCACCCAGGTGTATTAAATAAATGGAGATTGGATCCCTGCAGTTTGTGATCTATTTATTTATTTATTTCATAATCTATACACTAATGCAGCCTGGTTTCGTCAACATTATGTCACATCATGATCAGGGGTTCTGTGCTGCTGTGGAAAGAGATCGCAAGAAGAAAGCCATTTCTCAAAGATAGCCATAAAAAGTCTCGTCTAAAGTTTGCCACAAGCCACGTGGGAGACACACCAAACATGTGGAAGAAGGTGCTCTGGTCAGATGAAACCAAAATCGAACTTTTTGGCCACAATGCAAAACGATATGTTTGGCGTAAAAGCAACACAGCTCATCACCCTCAACACACCATCCCCACTGTCAAACATGGTGGTGGCAGCATCATGGTTTGGGCCTGCTTTTCTTCAGCAGGGACAGGGAAGATGGTTAAAATTGAGGGGAAGATGGATGCAGCCAAATACAGGACCATTCTGGATGAAAACCTGTTGGAGTCTGCAAAAGACCTGAAACTGGGACGGAGATTTATCTTCCAACAAGACAATGATCCCAAACATACAGCAAAATCTACAAAGGAATGGTTCACAAATAAATGTATCCAGGTGTTAGAATGGCCAAGTCAAAGTCCAGACCTGAATCCAATCGAGAATCTGTGGAAAGAGCTGAAAACTGCTGTTCACAAACGCTCTCCATCCAACCTCACTGAGCTCCAGCTGTTTTGCAAGGAAGAATGGGCAAGAATGTCAGTCTCTCGATGTGCAAAACTGAGACATACCCCAAGCGACTTGCAGCTGTAATCGCAGCAAAAGGTGGCTCTACAAAGTATTAACGCAAGGGAGCTGAATAATTTTGCATGCCCCACTTTTCATTTTTTTATTAGTTAAAAAGTTTCAAAAATCCAATAGATTTCGTTCCACTTCACAATTGTGTCCCACTTGTTGGTGATTCTTCACAAAAAATAAAAAATGTATATCTTTATGTTTGAAGCCTGAAATGTGTCAAAAGGTTGAAAAGTTCAAGGGGGCCGAATACTTTCGCAAGGCACTGTATATGTATCAAACGTCTTTAAGTTGTAGAAAGCACTGACATGGCCCTCCATCCTGAACAACCAATCTTGTTTTCAGTCTTGTTTTACCTTTAACTTGAAATCTGCATTGCATCACTGGATATACTTCATCTTACTGTATCTGAAGAACACTGATTAACTTTTTAATGAAAACAGGATAATTAGCTGTAATAAACCTCAAGTTTGGTATCGCCCAAAATGGATAAGAACTGTGAGTACTTTTGGATCTCACCATATTTTGCTGTTTCTTTCAGCACAGTGAGCTCTCCCTCCCATCTTTGCAGAATTTGAGACACACAGCAGGCAAAACAGTAACCAAATATTAGACATTAACTCTGGGTTCCAGCCAGACAGTCAGACAGCAGTTTTTAAACAATTTGCACTATGAGGTGTGTTTTGTTAGAGAAAAGTAGCTGAACTTGTTTCTGTCTTTGACAGCATGTTTGTCTTCTCTTCTCTGGGTTGAATATTTTCATGCAAACATTCCACCGTTTCATTTCTGGCCAGTAGCTTGTGAGGCGCCCAGACAGATAGTGTGTGGCTTTCCACTCAATAGCTAGCATCTCCTTAAAATGTCAGTGCGGAATGCACAAGCATACAACCACCTGCGTACATTTACATGATGTCACATTGCTAGATTGAAACTAGCACCTTGCAGTTGTTGTAAAAAAATGTCAAAGGCCTAAATTTCCTTGCTGTAGAAACACAATATTTCAAATATTAGAAAACAAACCAAACTCCTGTTGAATGGAGAGAAAAACTCAATCTCTCTGACATACAGGCATATGCACTGCAGAAGGTTTTGGCAAAATGGGCAAATGCGAGGAACCGTTCAACAGTTGTGGCGGGGGAGTTTGAGTCTGGAAGCCAAGATGGAATACTTTGGTGCATATGCAACAAGAAAAGAGTTTTCTTCCATTTAACATTTCATACTTCCAGTAAAGATAGAGATGTTACTGTTTTCTAACTTTTCCAATCTGAAGAGCTCCTCCAACTCAGAGTGCTTCAAAGATCATCAGGTATGCGCTCTGGTTTTTTTTTACTTTGTGGTCAGCAGAAAGAGAGAGGGTGTAGAAGCAGCCTCAAACCCCAAAAACCCAGACTTAGTATTGGAAGAGCCAATAGGCTGCAGAGGCCAAATGGCACCATTTGAAAGAGCAATTGATGAGTAAAATGGGGGCAGCAGGGTCTCCTTTCAGAGCCAGAGGAAAAACACATATGGCGGCCAAACGCTTGATTGTTGCACTTAGAGTCAAAATGGGCACTAGGAAAGGAAGACAATCAGACATAAATAACTGTCTCTTAAGTCCAAGAGCAGCACACACTGAAACATGCCTATTCTTATGTGCTATTAACATGAAGCCAATAAGAAAGCATTGACTTCCCAATAAGCCCTGTCTGTTCTATCTGAATACCTTTTGTGGGATTGAACGGTCTGGTCAGAACTGCATGAGTGTTAAATTGCAGGTAGTCTTTTTACTGTGATATGTCTATAGAAAAATAGAAGCAAAATTACAGTAATTTCAATTAGCCCAGCTAAAATATCTCAACAACTATTGGATGGATTGCTTTGAAATGTTGAGGCATTCTTGCTCACCAGACAAGACAATGAATCCTAATGACTTTAGTCATCCCCTGACTTTCCTCTAGAGCTGTATTTTTTTATTTTTTTTTTTAACTGCTGAGCATAAAATGACATTCATTTTGCCCAGAGGATGAAGCCAACTGACTTTGGGGATCTCCTGACGTTTCCTAGCGCCATCATTTTGCAACAAACATTTGTGTTCCTTAGGATGAATTGTAATGACTTTAATCACCCCCTTGGCGGTACTTGACATACTGAAAAAAACTGCTATAATAATGTTCTAAATATTTAATAGAGCCCCTTTAACTTTTCATCTAGCACCAGGATCAGATCTGCAACATTACCATCAGCCTCAGCTGTACTTTGTGTTAGTGCTAATTAGCAATAGTTAGTAAGCCAACATGATGAAATGATGGTAAATATGGTAAACATTATATCTGCGAAATATTATCACATTAGCAAGCATGGCAGCATGCTTACGTTAGCATGTAGCTCAAATACAAAGTAAAAGATCAGGAAAGTGGTTCTATGTCCAAACCATAGGTTTTCACCCTTGTGTGTGTGTGTGTGTGCGTGTGTGTGTCACATTTAATATGAACAATGTTTCTCTAACAGACATTTTCTACAATACAATCTTCAAAGCATAGGTGTCAGTTCACAGACTCACGCTGTTGCCAATCGGTAGAATCTTTCACACAGGTGAAAAAAACAATTTATACGACTGTGTCCACCTCTGCCCTTTTTCCTGTGAACCAGCAGCCAATCTGTATGTTTCTTTTTACCTTGTTTCCAAACCTCAACTAGTGCAAGAATGTGTCCAGCTGGCTGCCAGGTCACTGTAAAATAAAAACAAACATGACCACCTGTCCCCAGTATGCAGCGAGAGGACCAAAATCAGAAATTATAATTACATTATGCCTCCTCGTGGTTTCCCCTTTCAGAGTGTCAATCACACAGAAGAAAAATTGACGTGTTTTCCTTAATGCAGCTGCAAAAACCTTGAGGACTAAAATCAGAGTCCTTACGGAACATCTGGCGCTTCCATGAGGGTTAAATATGACTTCTCCATTTGAGTTTCCATATCAGAGATAAAACAAACAACATACCTCCTAATTCGACCACAACTAATCGTTTTACTTTTGTCTAAATAATAAACCTGCCTCCTTTTCACTGAGGCCATTTATTCAGAGAAGTGAAATAGAAAACCCCTCTACTAGCAGACGGATAAACAGCCTGCTCTGGATAACTGATACCAGAGGTTATTCTGAGCACAGTAGCCTATTTCGCATCATGCACCAAAAGCAATTAATGTAGCTTATGAAACTGAATCTATTTACATCGATCCAGGCTCCAGAAAACAAAAAGCTCAACAACGTCTTCACCACGACAACTGGTCACAAACTTATCCTAACAGTGTGAACTGTTTCCAAGTCTGCACATTGAAACATTTTAGTGACGTTTCAAAGGTAAGTAATAGCTTTGGTGTGCACAATGTGGCCTGCTGCCTAAAGATTAAATAACATAAATAACCAGGCCAATCTTAGATTTTTTAATGTAGGCGACAAACATAACGTGAGTAACGATATTAAAGTTGATGTAAACAGAGAGAGACGCGATCCAGAGCCATGCAGCAGAAGGGGAGACGACTCAGGGGCGCACAGCAGCAGAGACGCCCACACATACTGAAGGCAAGACGCGCTATAAAAACGTGACTCGGTATTTTGAGTGTCAGTGGGGATCCTTTACAATCTTTAAGCCACCATGAAACAACCACACGGATTTAGTCATGGGAAATACTCCACAAAGGACATCGAGGCATTGGCTTTTATCAAAGTGAAGCTTGATATCTGATCTGAAGCAAAAGACATCTTTTCCCTCTGTTTGTGGACTCTTCCGAAATTGTTTCATAGATCCTGTCTGTGGACTTTCTCTGGATACCTGATTGTCAAGGAAAACTATCTTCTGGCTGTTTAGCTGGACTGACAAGATTATATGAACTATGTAGTGGTGAGAAAAAATTTCATTTTAAAGCTAATAGTAAAAAAAAGAACAAAGTATACTTTTTATTATAAGGGAACGTTAGCCTAAGAAGTACAATAAATGTAAGACTGGATGGATTGCATCTTTAATTAAATATCTGACGACGATTTGATAAATCCCATTTACATTGTTTATTACTGTGATGATAATTTTCCTATCTTTCTTTCACACTGCCAAATTGTCTATTCTAATTAGTGCAACAGTGCAACTCTTTCATCTAATTTTTGTTCTAACATTTGTTCCACAACTGACATAGCTAATGCTCAGTGAGAAATTGTATACAGAAGGTCAATTATAATGTTTATTATGATGTGCTACCATGTTTAGGTACAGAAAATCAGCTAGATGTCTTTACATCACTGGACTAGGATAAAATACTTTATTAATCCCGAGGGAAATTGATGAAATAATAACATCTATATCGTAATTTCTCAAAAATATCACACAAATTGTGTGAGAAATCCCAGTAATTACCTTATGATAGATTAAAAAATTGCTCAGCAATGTTTTAATACAGGCCTGTTGCTTTTTGTTGGCTTGTTGCTGGAAGGACTGCGCTAATTCTGACCTATGGTTTGATCTCCAGCCGAACTACCTAAGCAGTCTGCACCACCTTGTGCTTTGTCTGCATGTGCAGGTTGGACACCATACACACGGTGAACAGCTGTCTAGTCATGTTAAGAAGGGATTTAGAAGAGGTTTGTGAGGAGACAGTCAGGTCTAGTCAGATCTTCAGTCATCTATAAAGATTTGTAGAAGTGTTTAACTCTTTTAGTTATTAAAAGTCCTCAAAGCCACAAAATATACATGAAAAGACAAAAAGCTAGGTTTTTCAGTTTGGGCTGCCATGAGCTGTTAGAGCTTAAGTGCCTCTTGTTACATTAAGTGTCTCTTCTACTGAAGGGATTGGATCATAAATACAGAATAAATTCCCTCATTTGGTGTTTTGATGATGGAGAGTGCTGTCTAACATGCTCATTTAGGTTGAGATGTCACATCTGTGGCCATGGTCTATGAGTCATATCATTTTCATTAGCATCCAACCACTCAGTGAGCACTTTTGCCCAGTATGGAAATGAGTATTTCATTAGGTTTTGACTCATTTATTCAGCTTCTCCTATTGTTTTTACCTGTATATTTGTGTAATTTATAATTATAATAACAACAAATCATCAGTATTTTTTCTATGTTGACACAAATGTGCCCTTTTTTCTCTTGCAGCCTCCCTTAACTATGGCCTTCATGAGCTTCAGCGTTCTGTGATGTTAGCTCTGAGCCACTACAACTCCTCTGCCTCCCCACTCCTCCCTCATTTCTCTAATGACAGTGGAGGGAAGGTGGAGGCCATGGTGGCTGTTGAAGGTCTGTCGCAGCAGGGAAACCTTACCTTGGTGCAACCCACCAACAGTGGCGTCATTGTCGTCATACTGTCCATGACACTGGGCATCATCTCCAACATTGTGGCCCTCTTCATCCTGGCCAATGCCTACTCCCTCCAGCGCCGGCGCACAAAAGCCACATTCCTTCTGTTTGCCACTTCACTGGTGGTCACAGACTTCTTTGGCCATGTGATCCCTGGTGCCCTGGTTCTCCGACTCTACCTCCATGGAGGTGTACACCCCAACTCCTCGGATAGGATGTGTCAGTTCCTTGGCGGCAGCATGGTGTTCTTTGGCCTGTGCCCACTCTTCATGGGCTCTGCCATGGCTGCTGAGCGCTGCCTGGGTGTCACAAAGCCTCTCCTGCACTCATCCCTGGTCACCAAAACCCGCACAAAGATCTGCCTGTCTGTCATCTGGCTGGCAGCTCTGTGTGTGGCCATGCTGCCCTGCTTTCAGCTGGGCTCTTACACCTATCAGGACCCAGGGACCTGGTGTTTCATCAAAGTGCTCAGTGACACTCAGGAGGTGGATTTGGCGTTTGTGGTGCTGTTCTCTGGACTAGGTCTGACCTCGCTAGCTGTGGCACTGGTGTGTAACACCATCAGTGGACTGACGCTGGTGCTTGCTCGGTTCAGGAGGCAGCTGGGCTCCCATCACTCAGCAAAGTCCCATGATATAGAGATGGTGGTGCAGCTGGTCGGCATCATGGTCACCTCGTGTATCTGCTGGAGCCCTCTGCTGGTGAGTATCAGGAAGTACAATGAGAGGGACTTGTGGTAGGTCATGAGATCACGTCCCCTTTTTTTTCTAAGTATACCAGCACTCTGAGAGAACTCATTCAGTTTGCATAAGTAAAAGTATTAGCATAGCGAGCTATACTGAAAGTCTGTTATTGGTAAAGGCCAATAAAGAGGTATCAATATAACATCAATAGTTCTCTCACATAGAGTTTTCACCTGTGTGGTCTAATTAGAGCTGGCCTCAGGACTGTGAGTGTACATACTGTGTTTGATTGACAGTACCATCGCTGTCTTGTCAGTTTTGTTGCAGCTGTTAGGGCAAGACAACTTACACCTTCCTAATCCGTGTCACAAAGACATCCAGAACATCCATTTATGGTGTTTAACAAAATAAACCAGATCACTGTAAGAACTTGTTTGTTGTTCTTATTACTGCAGAACAGAGTAATTTTAGTTTTTTCTATCAATGCAGTGTGTTTGATCCTTCATGTTGTAATAAATGCAAGCACATGTTTTCATGCCTGCAGGTCTTTGGCCTGATGTCGGTGATCCGCTCCTACACAGGATCTAACGGAGAGGACTTGTCCAGCTATAAAACCCTGATGGTGATGGGCGTGAGGCTGGCCACATGGAACCAGATCCTCGACCCCTGGGTGTACATCCTGCTGCGCCGCACCGTTCTCCGCAAAATCTACCTCATCGCCAAGTGTCAGGCAGGACTGAGGGGAAATATATTAGGCCGCTGGGAGCAGACCTCTTTTCACAGCTCAGAGAAGAAGCAGGTCAACCACGTATGAGCTGAGAGAAAGACTGATAAAGTACTTTGAGGATTTCATTTACTGAACATACTGTAAACTGTGCAAATGAAAAGCTTTAGAAGGATATTCCCACAGGAGCATGTGAAAGGAACTAGCTTTGTGGCTGCGATGGAGGAGCCTATTAGGTTAGAAGTGCAGTTTGCAATTTCTCAGTTGGTCCACTTCACAAATGCTAAATGGATTCAATCAAAATATCTCTTTCATTCTTCTTAAAAGTTTGAGTTTATTGTCTGACCTTACAAATGGAAGCTAGCTAATGCTATGATTTTGCACATAAACTTTCTAGTGTTTACTTATAATAAGTGGACATTCCTGACTATGATTGTATTCTCATTTGGAAACTCGTATTCTAGTATTGAAGGCCACAGATGTAGGCCACATTTATGAATGCAGTACTAACCACACTCTGTCCTAAAAGACTCTAAGGTTTGCAGGAGTGATAGAGGGGCCGAGGTTTATTTGGTTTTATTTCTCAAATTCAGTTTCACCAGCTTTGAAAGTTAAAAATGATAAGTTGACTTGCTAACATTATATAAATGTGGAGGAATTGAGCTGTAGCAGTATAACCACCAGAGGGAGCTCCAGAGGAAAACCAGAAGACTGCACTCAGTAACGGTAATTATTCTGCTGAATGTATTTCATTAAGGACTGTTAATATTCAAATACTTTATGTTTAAATATGCTTTCCATATGTTTATACAGTGCTCTGTGTGAAATAATGTAAGATTTTATAAGTTGATACTTGAATTGTACCCTCAATTTACTGAGGATATGTTGATAACTTTAAATTGAATGTAAATAAAACAATGCAATGTGTCCTTACGCTAAATTTATTTCTGACTAATTGTCATTGTGTTCAGAAGCAGGATATTTGTGTGGTTAATACTTATGTTACACTTTTTTAATGCAAAGGTGTTATACAAAATAAATTGGCATTGACTGCATACAGTGGTGTAGTTATTAAACTGTTGTATTATAATTATTCTGGTAGCATTAAGTGTAAATTGAACTCCTATAAACACAGGCAGTATTTGATCAGATTTTGAGTCAAATTACAACCGAGATGTATCGCTGTACTTCATCTCTCAGCTTTCCTGAGTATTCATGATAAAAATCAGCAATTTTGGTTGTGCATGAGTTCGTTTAACGCTCTAATGTGACAGACTTTAGATGAGGTGCAGTGCTTTAATGAAAAACTACTATTAGTACCAGTTAAATTTATCCATTTCTTCCCCTGTATCATTTCTTTCCAACCACATGTTTAGTTGTCTGCGACTGAAACATTTGTTCCAAAAAGCCTGTCTGAAAACAGCCAGTGATATCTTGATGACTCACTCTGAAGTGCTGAAATAGAACTGTGCTGGTGTGTAACACATAAACATCCTGCATTCTGTTCACCATCTAGAATATGTAACAATAATAAATTCTATAAATCTATATTTATGGAAAATGTGTACACTGAGTGAGTACCTACCTACAGTGGTGTAGTCTACCTGATATGCAGGTATATACCCACTAAGAATCCAGAATTTCGCTATACCCACTTAAAAATGCGCAATGGCACATAACAACATACTTTCTAATTATAATTTTGATATATTTTGAATTGTCGTCCATGTTGTTTCTCTTCGCATAGGCTAATTAAAGGTATTTCCACTGTAAAATGGCGTGTAAAAGTTGTCAGAATGCAGGAAATGTTGTCTTTGACGCTCAAAATGCCCCCCCCCCACACACACACACACACACAGACACACTCTAAAAGGCCCATACATACATATACAGTACACTATACTCACTACAATACATTAGACGAGACCACTGCCTACCTACATCTATCGTTTACAGATCCAGTTCCACAAGATGACATTAGGTTATGTCTTGGTGAATTTTTTCCCCTAAAATGTAATTCCTAACCTTACAGTGTACTGATGGTTAGCCTGGTATCCATATTATCACTTTACAAACATAACAAAAGCTTCTTTCAGCTTTTTTTGTGGCAGATCTTTCTTTTCCCCAGTTTAAAAGAGCATTTGCTAGACCCCACCACAATCTCCTTATTTTTCTAATCTTTTATTGCAAAACAAGTGTGATGACAAATAACCATAGACACAAGGGGTGAAGAGGTAAATAAAGAAAAAGATGTAGCAGTTCAGGCAATGAAACTAGTAGAATGCAATTTGTATGTATTGTTGCATTTCATTCACACACAAAAATCATTTAAAGGTTTTCGGTTAGAGAATATACTTTTATGTATGTAAAATGTTGCTGCTAAAATAATTTATGATATTTTATTTTTGTTCTGAAATGCAGACATCATAAAAAATTAATTTTGAAAAAATTAAAAATAATGAAAAACAGATATATTGGGTAAATAATAACTTAATAAATAAGTTAAATATAGATAAGTTATCAAACACAGGAATCTTTACTTATTTATATACTGTATCTTTACTGCAATTAACACTCAAGAATTAAAAAACTAGTTTTATTTGTACTAATCTGTGCAATCAATTCAAACCTAGCTAGCATTATTCTTAGCCTTTGTGATCTTCCACTCTTGTGTGCTCTCTCCCCAGATCAGTCTGCTAAGAGAGAAGTACACCAATGTAACTGTACCTCTGAGTAAGATAGCAGCTAAATGTTTCCTTATGTTTACATGCTTGCTCATAGCTCAAGAAAAAAAAGTTTAAATTGGACAGTAGCTTCTTAAATAGGTTCCCAGGCAAAAGCCTACCAACAACCACTTCATAAACTATAAACACATTGTTGGATTACTCATTGTCCCCACTCTCCACACTGTTTTCTGGATGTGAGAGGTGTATTTGTTTGCAAGGTGAGGTCAAATACCAACAACCTTTTTGCAGCATTGCTTACTGCACCTTTAAAGGTCCAATGACATGGTGCTCTTTGGATGCTTTTATATAGACCTTAGTGATCCCCTAATACCACATCGGAAGTCTCTTTCCCAAAATTCAGCCTTGGGGCAGAATTACAGCCGCTAGATCCAGTCCCAGCTTTCCTTAGTATGTGCCATTTCTGAGTCTGTAGCTTTTGAGGATGAGAGAGGGTGAGGGCAAGGTGGAGGCTGGGGGTGTGGCCTTGACCAACTGCCACTTTGCTCATTTGAAAGCCATGATGTCTCTCTCACGGGTGGGCCAAATTCTCTGGGCAAGCAAAGCAGAGCAGGGGGAGGTAACCTTGCCCAAATTCCAGATCAGCCCATCTGAGCTTTAATTTTCTCGAAGGCATAGCAGGATACCCAGGGCTTGGTTCACACCTATCACCATTTCTAGCCACTGGGGGACCTATAGGCAGGCTGGGGGAACGCATATTAATGTTTAAAAAAAAACTCATAATGTGAAGTTTTCATGCCATGGGACCTTTAATCTAGGTGAGAATAAACAATTGAGACTTAAACACTAAACACACTAAAAGTGTTTAATAAAGAAGCCAAATACAGAGGACAGATAAAATGTGTGTGTGTGTGTGTGTGTGTGTGTGTGTTTGAAAGATGACAGATTGGCTGTTCATTTTTTCATTTCGGGTGGCTTTTGTGCTCCGACCCAGAGTGTGCCGGATAATAGGGAGCTTGTGTTCAGACCCTCTTGACTGGCTGGTTGTAATGGTCAGGTCCTGTCGTTACCTTGGCAGGACGTCTCACCACTGCTGTTGGCTGTGCATGAATAGCAATACCAGCATGTTTGGCTGCCCTACAAATGGCTCCAGATCTTAACAGATGCCAAGCTGGTGTTTTTTGAGCAGCCAAACATGTGTAAGGCTGTCATGATCTTTGAGGGATTTTCTTTTATTGTTTTATTGTCATCCCCAACATCACGGTGGCTCAGTGCATCAGCCACATAGATGTTGTGGTTGTTGTCACTGCAGATTGACACGATTGTAGGGAAGGTAGGCACATCAGGGTCCTTGCTTCTGAGGAGACATAGACAAAAATGCCATGTTCTTTACTTTGTAAGACAGAACAACACTGCTAAACCTTGGGTAAATTAAAAGGCATAATATTAAGAGTAAGCCTTACTTACAGACTCTGCCTGCCTCTGCTTACTTGAGTGCGTAGGAGTTTCACAGTCATTTTAGCAGAAAAAAGCTCTTTATTTTTAACAGGAAAAAAGACATTGGGTTCTTATCACAGATATTAATGTAAATGGACCTTCAAAGCAGGAAAGTCAGAAATGTTCTCCTTGGGTTGATGCAGGCAAATCAAAGGAGAAAGATTATACATTTTAGATTTGTCATTTAAAATATCGTTGGCCTATGGAGAAAGAGAAAGGTATCTATAGTAAAATTAACATTTCAAAGGACAGAAACTGGTTAGTTTGTAGCTAGTTAGCTAACCACTAAATGATACAATTTTTGTTAATATTAACTATGATGACTTTGTCATTTTGGGCTTCGTTTTCGCTAACTAATGCTAACGAAAACCTGATAGTGAAATTAAAATTATTCTAATTTGCCGTTTTCCTTTACTGAGAGACATGATGCTATACCTAACAACATCGATGCTGTCGATGTCTTTCTTTAACTGTCTATGATGCCTTCTAGCATCTAGCTCATAGCTAGCTAGCTACCATTTTAAAAAGGTAGTGTAGTGACGTCATATTCAGGCGACCTTAGCTGGTCAATAGCCATATCAACGCGATAGCTACGTTACCGTGAAAAGCTCTTGTCTACACCTTTTTATTCGCTTGTTGTAAAAGGTAAGCCATAAACGCACAAACTAAACTTAAACAGAAGTCAGTGGTATTGTGCGACATCGACATATAGAATGGCAAATTGGCAATAATAGCATTGGCATGCTGGCCAACGTTAGCTAGCTCGATAGCATTAAGTGGGCGGTCAGTGCTAAACATTAGCTAGCTAACTGTCGCTAAGGTAGCTGAGTGTTTGTCGCAGTAACGTTAGCTACCTTCGTTCACCATAGGATCTGAGGACAAATTACGGGACTGCTGTATTAACGTTAGATTATTTATGTTTACTGAACTACTAGCTAATGCACATGTTGCTTATTTGTATCCTAAAGAGTTTCTTGTGTGACTTGAGCGATAACGTTAGCTTGTTAACGTTAGTTAGGTAACTAGCTGTCAGCAGAACATGCATGTCGATTCCCAGCTAACAATTTTTGGTTCCCAGAACGTTCTGGGAACGTTCGTTTTTGGTTGCGGGAACGTTCCGTGAGGGTTTGTTTTGGTTGTATTTCGGTTGTCTGTTGGTTAATTGGAAGGTTTTCCTAACACTAATATCATTCATTACCCTTCATTTTATTGTATAATGCCAGTTATCTACCAGATGTGCACAGAGTAACAACGTTGTTCCCCTTTTAAAATGAGTGGTAACGTTAGCTTCTATCTGAAAGTCGTGACAGGATGGCTGCAGCGCATTGGGATGAGCGCCAGGCGTATGAGGAGCTGCTGTACTGGGACAGCCTGATACAAGAGGGCCACCGCCTCCACCCGCAAGATTTTGATAGGTAAACACGCACATTTAATAAAATATAAAATGACCCTGAGATAAAAGCAAGGCCATTTCATTTCTATAGCAAAATACATACCACAAGTAGCATATGTACAGGAGAACTAATACCTTTTTTTATAAGTTTAGTTCCGTCATAACAAAATAATATAAAGGAAAGACACACAAATGTTTCATTAATTGGTGAAAATAATAATTGCTGTTTGCATTTAAACATGAGTACCAGTGAAGTGACAGGTAACAGGTGAGTTTGCCACTAAGCTGATCAGTAAACTGTATATACAATTTTATTATTAAATCTATAATTATGTATATTGAAGCAGTGTGGGTAGATCAAGCCTTATAGGGTCCTGCTAATCGTTGAAAAATGTTGTCGTGTTACTACACTGTTGTAGCACCTGCTTTTGACTTGAAACTGGAGTTGTCTTCAGAGCTTTACTCATTTTATTTCCTGACTCCAGGTACGAGGATCTGCGTTACTGGTATGACTGCCTGTGCTATGAGGAGGAGCTGAGACAATACCATGATTACATCACTGCTATTGAGGAGATAGAGGGTGGACGGCACCATGAGGTTGTTATTTTTTTACTTGCTAAATGTTCCCCAATAACTTGATAATCTATAGCCTTTTTTTTAATTTGAGTCATTTAACCCACATCTTCAAGCCTCCACATTACAACTGAACATTTTTTCTGTTTTCTAGTTTCTTTTTTACTTTAAAAAGATTGCTTCTACTCTTGCATGTAAGCTGTATCTGGTGCATATTTCTTTTTCAAAGTATTTATTATTTTTTTTTTAAATCATGCCCTACTATTTCTATTATACTTCTCAATTCTATTTTTGCTTTATATGTTTTGATATCTTATTAGCAATAACCTGAATTAAGACTGACATTACTGTTTTTAATGACGTCTTGTAATAATCTATTTATTACAAAAATAATGTCTTAATAAATGATTACAGTATGTAAACTAAAGGTACACTTGCTCACATCTACAATGTGTTCTTTTCTCCAAAATAAACCTCACTTAGTCTGATTTCCATATTAAGGAACCTGTGGCCCCACGGGTGCACATGGGGCCATATGAGCGGCACACGATGGCCAAACACTCTGAAGTTTATCCTTCACCAGAGGAGCTGGATGCAGTACAGACAATCATCTCCAGTGTGGAGTGTGCCCTCAAGATTGTGTCTGACCAGATGGATACTCCGCAAGATAACCAGGGAAATACAGAGACGGGGAGGTGAGCGAGGTGTCTAAATGGCGTATGTACCAATGATTTAAAAAGTGTACAGAGTGGCATTTAAAACAGTTTTTCCTCTTTATAAAAAATAATTAAATTTCCTCTTCATAGTGCAAGCGGTGATTCACAAGAGCGTGTCCTGCGTGGGGTTATGAGGGTTGGCCTGGTAGCCAAGGGACTCTTGCTGACGGGAGACAAGGACCTGGAATTGGTGCTGCTTTGCTCCAACAAGCCTACCATCACCCTGCTTAATCAAGTGGCTGAAAAGTTAAATGAACAGTTAGAGGTAGAATGAAGTACCTACAGTTTTTTTGTGTCATTCTCCATTAAAAATAATCACAGAATTAGGAAAGCAACAATTGAATCTTAATATCTAAGAAACAACAAAAACCTAACATTTTGTTTCTCTTTTTAATAGGCAAGTTCAGCGGGGATTTATACAGTAAGCCAGTGTCCAGGGGATGCAGCCCTTGTTGTGAATAGCACTGAGTCGGCACTGACTCTCACTATCCATCTGACATCCCCTCTTGTCAGGACGGTGCAAGAGAGTAAAACAGCAGAAGAAGGTACGTATGTTGGTCCAGTCTCCAACATCAGCTACCACAGGCCTGATCTGTGTGTTCTCAGTATGCAGACACTGTACTGCTCTACTGATCTGTAGCTCTGCACTGACAACTGAAATACCACACACGTCCATTTTCTTCTCATTAACCCTCAGTGGAGCTTGTACAGTGGCTATCTCAGACCGATGCCAGTGATCAACCAATGAATGTTGGCTCTTCACTGCCTTGAGAGTCCTGGCGTTGATTTGGGACGAACTGGCGTTTGCCAGCTCTACATTTCCTCTGTAGTCGCTGATACACTCTGCATATGTTGTTGATAACAATGCCACAGTCATAAAAAACTGTTTTACTCATGTTGAATTGTTTTCATGTTTTTAAAGTGAAGGCTTTTCCAAGTTAAAGCGCGTATTGCATGTACTTGATGCTGAACATGTACATTTGGCACCAGCTGCAGCAAAACTGATAATAATTTATAAAACAGAATGGGGACATTTCTATGGCTTCTCTTGGGATCATTTAAATTTAACCAGACAGGACAAAACTAAATTATGGTTGTTGGTTTATAGATGAATGGGTTTGGTTAGTGGAGTTTTTGTTGAGCTACTGTGTTGATCAGTATTAGCTGACATGGGAGTCTAAAGTTTTAATGATGAGAGTGCCTAAGCCCCACATACAGAACCATACCGCTCTCAGTGCAGTTTTAGTGCATTTACTACAATGCACCCTGGGGCTGCACTTAAAATATAAAGTGTAATAATTATGATCCCGATTTTAGCTTCCACAGTCATTCAGACTTGGTCAGTTGCAGCCCTGACTCTGTGTTTGAAGGGCTTACACTGGTGCATCACATTGGGTGCTCCCTGTTCACAGGTAAAGTTTATCAGGAGTAGTCTTCCACAAAAGAACAATGGTTAGCATAATGTTAAGAGCTGTGGGTACAAATACATTTTTTGAATTAACTGTGTAAACAATAGCTGTCAGTCTTCCTCCTATAACATTCAAATTTCTTTCTTTCTTTTTTTTTTAATATTTGAATATTAAAATATATTAAAAATTTTCCACCACACACACTCTGTAATGAAACAACTCTGTAATGAAACATTATCTAAAAAGTGTATTGAAGTGGTTCTGTTGTAAAGGATAACGTTGACATCATGTTAGAAAGCACAGCCGAATGAATTTGTTACAAACTAAGTAACACTAACAATAGTTTTAGCCACGATGCTAACGGCATTGATAACTAAACCAAACAGTGCTGCCACTACTATTTTAGTGATTTATAAGCAACCTATTTCTTGCAGATTGTCAGGTTACTGAGAATACAACTGTTGGAAGGTAATACTCCTCCAACTTATTGTTCATCAGAAATGAAAATCACATTCCAATAGTCATTTCCGCATTCGAATGGTATAGATTTTTTTAACTTTTTGAATTATATTTGATTTTCGGAATTCGTTCCAACAGCCCTAGTGTAAAGTTATTGTCCCATTAGCGACCGAGCTAACGATTTGTCAATGTAGTATTATGGAATCTTATTATATTTACTGATGTGTTGAGCTTTAAGAAAAAAACTGTCAATTGTACTTTTATTTAAAAGATTTGACCATTTTTAATATTTTAGATTTTCTGGGAAAGGATGCGCTGTGTCAATAATTATGATTTCAGTTCAATATTATGCCATTATAATTTTGGCTTTTATCATGCAGCCCAGTCCTATAACTCATTCAACCGTTCGTTTTGTTGCAGGATGTAAATGAATTTGCAGAAGTTTAAAAACCTGCTGAGGTTAGATTAGTTGAATTGGATCTGTAGTAGGGCTGCACAATTAATCACATTTTAATCACAATCACGATTTTGGCTTCCCACCATCAAATATGCGTGATCGAGCGATATTTTAAATGCGCCATTCCGTTCATAGAACACTCTTTTTTTGCAAAGCCAATCTACCGCTCCGTAAACCAGTGTCTGAACATGAGCCAATGAGTTGTTCCCTGCACGGTGCAGCTTAGTTTCTATATGTAGACAGTCAGAGGATAGAGTAACATGAGGAAAATTCCACAACAGATAGCAGTCGGTCATACGTCGGTCACAAGGTTTACCAGTTTACTAGTAAACGCAACATTTTGTCCCGTCTGTGTTGTTTTTCAGACAACCGCAGTGACCAGTGCTAGTTCGTATCTGTTTGCTCACAGGGCTCTAGGACGCAAGTACGATTTTTCCTCTAGGTCGCACCGTTGCACCTAATGTCCTCGCATCCGCTGCCTCTTCACAAACAAACCAATGTTGTTTATATGCATATGGTTTAATGTTGTGATATGTCTCTCCTCTTACTCCCCGCACAGCCTCGCCCCCATTCACTTACACACGACTCCCAGCAACACGAAGAGACACAGCGGCTGCTGTTCCCCACTGCTGACATTTGTCCACAGTTTAAACTGTTATTAACAGAGCTGTATATTGTTAAGCATGAGAAGCAAACCAGTATTTGTACCAGTGTTTCCGCTGGTAACTATCACGGCTACCATGGCGAAAAACACAGAAGTTATTGAATGAACTAACTTCAGTTGGTAGAGTAATAGCATGTGAGACGGAGCTGCTGGACCTGGGCGAGAGATGTGATCCATGGCCAGAATATCATAGTTCATAAAAATGCAGCACAGTGATGATACAGACATTTCATACACATGACGTGTGTAACTCTGCTGACCCGCCATTTGACCCGTGCTGGACCCATTCACCATCCTGCGTGCTGGACCCTGGGTAATGAGTCAGCAGTCACTCTGACTAGGCCTAGCATACGTCCATCGCACTCCCTCTCTCTCCCTAGCTCTTTTAATCAGTTATTGTTGAAAACAAGTGAAGGAGCTTTATCAGCTTTATCATACTTTTTTTTTTTAAATATATCCTAGGCTATTTATTGCAGATGATTTTCATTTACATATGTTGCAGCTGTATGTATGTACAACATACAACTCCAACATAAGAGGAATGTAGCACAATAAGGATGTGAAAGCAGTTATAAATAGCCTATGTGACAATAAAATTTGTTTTGGTTAAATCCACAAATAATTGTGATAATTAATCGTGATCTCAATATTGCTCAAAATAATTGTGATTATCATTTTGTGCATAATTGTGCAGCCCTAATCTGTAGTGTAGAAAATGAGCTAAAACTTGCACAAAGCTGGTATGGCCCTTTTTGTTTTTCGTAAGGCCAGTTAAAGCCACTTTTAGATCAGGTACATCAGTTTTGCTGCAGTGTGGGGCTGACGTGAAGATTCTCTAAATGCTTGTAATTTGCAATTGATTGCCTTTTAGTTTGTCAAGTTTTTTAGGGACGCTGGACCTTTGACCAACTGGACATACTGTCTCAGGAGGGGGGGAAGCAGCAAACCCAAGCCGAGGGATAGGGGGTATTTATTGTAGTTTACACAGTGCACACATGAACAACATGCTATGTAATTGTGTAAGTACTACTGTGTCTTTGGACATTCTTCCACTTTCACACGCTGTGGAAAGGTTAACTAGCGTCTGTGACAGATGACTATTATGCTTGTTGGGACCATAGATTTATACATTAGGTTCCTGGGACCCCCTTTCCCTGCTGCTGCTGGTTTGGGGAAAGCTGCTACTCCCTGAGCTGCAAGACAGATCCGACCCCCTTGGTCAAACTGTACCTTTTCTTCTTACCCCACCTCGTCAATAGAAACGCAAACAGTCAACGATCCGCCGGACGTTCTGGACAGGCAGAAATGCCTAACTGCCTTGGCGTCTCTCCGCCACGCCAAGTGGTTCCAGGTTTGCATTCACGTCCTTATTTGTACATAAGGTTGAACTGTTTCTTTGACTGGTCTCCCTTTATTATCCATTTAGATATAGTGACAGTTTTAAAATGTGCTCTCAGTTGTTGATGTAGTCTTTTATAATCTTACAAAAGGGGAAATGTCTTCAACTCCAGAGTTTTACTTGGTAACTCATAAAGGGTGATCTGCTGATCCATACCAATGTCACATTGATTGGTATTGACACCAGCATATACTTTGATTTATCCAAATGTCCTCTGTCAGGCTGAGCTCTCTCAATATCAACTGTTGTGGAGTTTCTCCTATTGACAACAACAAACAGCATTCGGACAAATATGTGTGATAATTTGTATTAGTCCTAACAGTTGTTGATTTGATGATGGCTCAGTTCTGACCTGTCTGTGCTTTGTTTTCTGGGTCGTTTTGTGGAACCTTAAGGCACAGAGTTGAGGTGACATCCGAGGCGGCAACACCTCACACTGAACTGGCTTTTGTTTGTGTCTCCAGGCCAAAGTCATAGACCTGAGTTCTGCTGTCGTCGTGATCCGGATCATGAGAGACTTGTGTAACCGTGTTCCTACCTGACGCCTCTCTCCGGATGGGTGAGGAAACTTTGGTTGCACATGTTGCAGCTAAGAGGAAGTTCTGTACAAACCAGCCTAATTTGTGAAGTTTTTCCATTAATGGTACCTGCTCGACTCAACTCGACCAGGCCAGTGATCTAACGCAACACGCACACAGAACGTTGAAGGTGTGTTGTTTTTGATTTTCGGCATGTGGCGCTTGCCACAACCAGAAGACAAATTAGTTTCAAAAGAAGCTGCAGGCAGCAAATAAAAAACCTGCTGGCTAAACTATTTAAACACTGCGGGTTTGTCCAGGACACCCCCCGTCTGTCGCTAGCAATGATGACGCAGTGAATAGTGACGATTCTCTCCAACCAATCAGTAGTCTGCAGGTTTTCAACAAAAAAAAAGTTCACCTTTTGGTATCACCACAGCTCGCTTGAAACCTCGACTGAGGTGGTTCTTAAAAAAAAAAAAGCATGTACCAGGGACATTTTTTGTAATGTAAAACAAAAAAGGCGAGTTGACTGGGTACTGTGCAGTGGAAAGACGCCATTTGGCAGCTTCTCTTTAGCTCTTTGTTTGTTATCTAATTGCGCTTGATAAGTAGTGACTTTACGTTGTGCTTTCATCTCCACATAGCCTCTTGAGCTGCTGGTAGAGAAGGCTCTTGTTACATCTGAGAGACCAATGGGAGCAGGCGAGTCATTGCGCAGGGTTTTGGAGTGTGTTGCATCTGGAATGCTCTTGGAAGGTAAACTTTTTACTAAGTTGTCAAACCAGCATTCACCTTTATACACTGCCAATAACATTAATGCACTACTTTAACTGTGCAAAGATGGCCCTGGATTAAAAGATCCATGTGAGAAGGAAGCAGTCGACGCCACTGAATGTCTGACTCCGCAGCAGCGTGAAGACATCACGCAGAGTGCTCAGGTAAGATGAGGAGGCTAATGCATACAATACAACTGCAGTTTAGTAATCCGTCTCTCTGCCAGTGTGTTTAAAAATAAAATGCATTTTGTTCAGTGGAAATAAAATGTTTTTTAACCAGACATAAAAAAAGTAAATACAGTGAAACCGAGATATTTATGCTGAAGGTTATCATACTGTCAGAATTGTGTTGTCCATGACTAATTACATGCACCTAAGCACACTTTTCCATTTTCCATTTAGTTTGCCCTAAGGCTGTGTGCGTTTGGACAAATGCACAAGGTGTTGGGGATGGACTTAAAACCTCTAAAGCCACGGAAATCAATAGGTGCGGGCAGCAAAGGTGGCTCAGGTACCTAATGATCCTTTTCCTTATTTCTGTGCAGTTCAGTAAAAAGATTTTCATGAAACAGTGTGTTCTCAGGCTTGTTTCTGCTGTTTCATGCAGCCCAGATACCACCTGCAGGGCAGTTCAACCTGCCTGCTAAGAGGTCGTACACAGAGGTAGATAAAGAAGAAGATGAGGAGGAGCCCCAGCTCAACAGCAAACAGAGGAAATTTCTCAAGTTTCAGAAGCGCTTTCAGAGGAAATCATGTTAGTAAAGACTATTTAAGGCCCCGGTATAGGCTGAGCCTTTTTACTGTTAAATGAACTGTAGATATTTTAAATTGACTGTATATAAAGAAAATGGCTTGACAGCTCCCCAAAAGTAAAGCCAAAACATCTCAATCATCCCCTGGTAGCTGGCTGCAATAAAGGGCATAAACCATGCCACCTCCAGGACATCGGCCACACTATAGAACCAAAGTGCCTGTCAAATAAATGTTCCCCAAAGATGATTTCTGTTAATTTAAGTAGTTATATCGCACTGATTGTTATAATGTTTCTGATGACTTTGGATTTTATTTGTAATTTAAAGCTATAAAAACAGGGTGAACATGAGTCATAATTAATAGCTGTGATTGACTCACAGTTGGCGGCGTGGGTGTCTTGGTGGCTCCACTGCCCAATCACAACATGGCAGCGCCTATATCCGGGATATTTTGGCTTTACTTTTGTACAGTGGGAGGAAGTAGACTGCGTCATCCATCTTTATATACAGTCTATTTTATTTACCTTGAACTTCATGACACTACTTGACCCTGTCATTTTACAGGTGTTATAATCTACAACTGTATGTTGTCAATTCCACAGGGCTTATTTAAAGAAACCCTGGGTTCAATTGGAGTCCTGGCTCTTTCAATTTTCCATCCTAATTAAGTTTTTACAATACATTTTTTACATGCATTCTCATGCCCTGAGATGACAGTTTATGAACACTTAGCTAAATCTAATGCAATTTAATCTGTACCTAATAATAAATTGGCAACGCAATCTAACTATAAAGCAAGACATCTCTGTGTGTGTGTCTCTCTCTCCTTCGCAAGAACAGTTCATCCAAACTGCTTCACACTTGGCAGATGTATTTCTGGGGACCCAAAGAAGTGCAGTGTAGCATCTGCATGCATTATACTTCAATGAAAAGCGCGAATGCTTTTTGATAGTGCATGTCATCCTTGTACCAGGGTCCATGCTAATCTTTTTATTTATTCCAGTTAATGTGAGGTGACATGAGATTTTAAGAGACAACCGCTGCCTGAGTACTGATGAACTCTATTGTGCGGAACCAGGCGTGTATGTGTGGTCGGGATGGTTTCTGGTGCATGCTAGAGTAGAACACACTGCAGGAGTAGGTTGTAACGGTCTGAAATCCAATGGGAGCAGATGGATAAACAGTGCCACGCTGTGTGTAGTGTTTTTAGAGGGGACCCCTATTAACTGTTACACCACCAAATGGCATGCTGGCTACACCTCGCTTCTCGCTGCTTGGGCACCCAAAATGTTCTATTGTAGCTAGCCTCGCATTGCCCTTATATGTCATCAGCACTGGAATAAGGTCTAGCTACACCGCTTATCTAAACACTGACTTGTTTTTATTTCTTTAAACCAATCACTATTGTCCTGTGCAGTGCTAAGGCCTGGATGCAGCGACTAAATTGCAAAAGGGGAGGGACATGTCAGGCGTTATCCCATTACATCTGGTGAGGCAGACTACATTGTAGCAAACTCTTTGCTTCAGCGATGTAATTCAGAATGAACGTTTTTGTTCCCGGGAATAGGCTGATTCAAAATAGGTCAGCATATAGGCCTACTCTAGCATTGTCAGGGGACGCGACTATGTCATAGCAGGTGTATTTCTGAGGATCCAAGGGAGTGCAGTGTGAAGTTTGGATGGGCGGTTCTTGAGAAAGCTGCAAACAGCAGTACCGGAGGCTAAGCAAAGTACTCTTCATAAATTAAAGGATAGGTTTCCATGCGTACACGCAGAATGAATCTGTAAGGTTTTGACTGCAAATAGTATAACTTGGTGTATTGATTTTTTTTATTTTTATTTTATAAAGATCTTCTGTAAATGTTCTTAAGAAATGTACAAAAGCTTCACATTTGATTGCTCATTTTTCTCTTTCTGCCTTCCCTACCGGTTCCTTTTCTCTGTAGTCACAGATGATTTCAGCATGAATGCTGTAATGCGTCTGAACCAGTACAGACCTGGCCTGGAGTACCGACTTACATCTCAGACTGGTCCCGTTCATGAGCCGGTTTTCACAATGGCTGTAGACGTAAATGGGAAGACCTACGAGGCAACGGGGCCCTCCAAACGAGCTGCCAAGCTTAATGTAGCAACCAAGGCAAGATTCTTGTCTACATAAGTTGTTTTGGTATTGTAGTGCAATAGTAACAATTAATAATGATCAATTAATGTATACCCAAAATATATAACAATAACTAATAGCTCAAAATGATGCATCATAAACACATACATTTGTACCACAGATGATGGCTCTCAACTTCAGCTATCAGAATTAGTTTATCTTCAATGACAACATTTAAACTAAACAGTTCATAGTAATGCTATTTTATGGTTTTAGATCACTTTGGTACTCCTGGAGAGTTAGTTAAATATATATTTAAGGACCTCAGTAAGAATAGCTTCTGCAATGCAGGAGCTAATGAGGATCATAAATAAACAAGCAAAATCAATGTGCTTTTTAATGCCAATATTTGTATTATCCTGTTGATGGTAATGTCTTCTGAGTCGTTGTAAAGATTGGCTCTTAGCTGTAGTCCTATATCACCAAACAACATCATAGAGGTCATCAGCGGCTCAAAGAGATGTAAAAACAAGCAAGACAGCATCCTTTGTCCTTTCACCACAATGTATGCTATTCTATACTCAAAAGTGTGGTGCTGCCCATGTGATTACAGTTCATCAGGTCAGCCTGCCTTAAGACACCAGATCCTGTTCTATAACTATACACAATGCATTCTGTGTGTCTCTCTGGTCTGTAAACTACTTTAGTATTTCTTTCCTAGATTTCCCAGAACACCTAGAACATGTGCCTGTCTTCATTGTTGACCATTCTTCACCGTTACAGCCCACACTAAGCATGTGAATGAAAGAAGAGTTGTTAACGTTTTGACTTTTGTAATTAACAGGCCCTGCAGGATCTCGGTCTTCCGACAGGCTCAGAATCTAAAGCAGAGACCATTAGTGATGTTGAAGGAACCCAGGAATTAGTAAAAGCTGCTAGCACAGCCTCTACTACATCAGACGACGTATGTACCTCCGGTTAATCCCTTTCGTAGTGGTGTTTTAGGAGGCCTCTTTAAAAATATTTTTTTTAAATCCCATGCAATAAAGCTGTCTCAGCATTTGCTTTTCTCCAGTGAGAAAACAAAACGTGAGATGTTCTTAAGGGTTTGTAGTCACATGTGCTTAACAGCCAGTATATGTCTATTTGCTATAAACAGAGTGGTCAGGGTCCTATCTTAACCAAACATGGCAAGAACCCTGTGATGGAGCTGAATGAGAAGCGCCGCAGTCTGAAGTATGCGCTGTCTGCAGAGACGGGGGGTTCCCATGAAAAGTGCTTTGTCATGGAGGTGAGTCAGCAGTAACATATGCACAGGCTACCCACGGGGTCTTAAGTCTTATTTTCAATATTCTAAAAATAAGGCCTTAAAAGTATTACATTTAATTAAAAAAAGTCTTAAATTATATCTTGTTCTTTCATAGTATTAAATAAATACCGTAACGTCATAAATAATGCTTTGTGTGACTTTACAATTGACCCCGTAAGACCTGGATGTTAAATACAACAGTACAGGTACTGTTTATGTCAGTGTTTTACTTAACGCTATTGACCGTCAGTTTTGTTCGGCTTCCTTTGTGTTGGCATTCTGAACTCCAGTGGATTTCTGAGGACTATGGTCAGCTGCTTCTCAGATCTTTGCAGGGTAAATCCAGACAGCTAGCTAGACTATCTGTCCAATCTGAGTTTTCTGATGCACAACTAAAACAACTTTTGAACGTACACACTGTACGTTCCACCAAAACAAGTTCCATTCCGGTGGTATTTTGCAGCGTTTACATGCGGAGTTTAGTGCTTCCCATAAATTTTGTGATTGGTTTAAAGAAATTCCAATAAACCAGAGCATGATTTTCTCCCATCCCGGAATGCTGCGTGGACTTCCCAGACCTACCTTTGCAGCGCCTTGGAAGGTGGTCTTACAAAGCGAGACTACTATCCAGCTAACGTTAGCTTGTCAGGTAGAATGGGCAAGTGTCTGAGCACAACAAGCAGATCGGTGTGTGAGTCAGTCTAGTGCTAATGAAACAGCGGAGCTGGAAGACCCGCTTGCAGGTTCCTGATCAGCTAGCAATGGAGAGAGTGCTGTCTAAGATGAGGACGGTGTTGGCGGTGCTCCACCTATTGTAGGGGATGTTGGAAACCAGGCACGCACATTTGAAGGCATCACCCAGAGTGAAAAAACGAAACTCTATCCCTGCTGCTTTCAAGCAGCATTTTGACGCGAAAGCAATGAAACAATCACTGTAGCAATAGGCATTTGCATTGGCATAATATATTGTTTTACAGCATAAGAGGTCTTCATGCAACAAATACTTTATTATCTTAAGTTATTAGAGTACAAACACACCTACAACACTAATTATGAGTATTAAGATAAAATGTTTTATTCAATTCAGGTTAGGTTACATAGTAAATAATTCTTTTCTCAGGCCTAAAATCCACACTGATTTCCCATTATGTGGCCGTCAAGTTGGCATTAAATTTCATCCTAGGTGGTATTAAAAAAGACTTAAAGTCTTAAAAGTAACTTGAAGAATCCTGGGAGTACCCTGTATACAAGAAACAAGACTAAAGATAATCAAAAAATTTCTGTTTGCAAGTCCATTAGTTTAGAAGTGTTACTGCCTCTTACTTTGACGCTTACACCTCTTTCACACAAATGACCTGGGTTGAAGCCAACATGGGTATATCCCTGGTCATGACATTTCAGAAATGTCATATTCAACTAACTAACCACTAACACCACCAGAAATAGTGTTTTGTAGGTACTTGAATTTGTCATTGTACAGTGGAGAGCCAGGTAATTAAATCTTATTTTATGATTGATATCATTAAAAAATAAAGTTGGGCTTTGCTGTCTCGCTTCACAACCTTTTGTTTTTTTAAGACAGAGGGGAGAAAAAGAAAGATTTGCGCTTCCCAGCAGCCGCTCTAAACTGCAAGCTAGAGAAGTGGGAGAGAGGGGCGGTGCTGATAGAATTACGCTCAAGTTATTTATATATATTTTTGAAAATTGGGATGTTACAAGTCGTTTTGCCTGTAAATTTTCAAAGTGTGCGGCAACCTCTGACGACTTCCCCACTCTCATTTACAACCAATCACATAATTTGTCCCGCCCCGGCTTTAAGCGACCCAGGTTCTGTGTAATTCCCATTGCGACCACTAGTCCTACCCTGGTCCAATCCTCCTTGGGTTCCTTGGTTGTGAGGCCAAGACGATCAATGAGAGTTAACCCATTCAAACACACAGTTAACATTGGTTCAGCTGTGGTTGAGCCCTGGGTGTGAAAGGGGTATTTGTAGAAGAATCATATAAGAATAAATACTGATAGAAAGTAATGCCTGTTTAGGGTAAAAATGTTGATGCAGTACCTTTTTTTTCTGTGTAGGTGGAAGTTGATGGGCAGAAGTTTAAAGGGAGAGGCTCTAATAAGAAGGAAGCAAAGGCCTACGCTGCCCTCGCTGCTCTGGAGAAGCTGTTTCCAGAAGACGGAGATGAAGATTCAAACACCAACAAAAATTCTAGTTTGGCAAAGAAGAAGGTCACCTACACAGACATGGTAAGTTATCTAGTTAAGGATGTGATCTATGGTTTGTCGAGGTAATACTGCTGAAAGGTTGGGGCATTTTCATTAGTGTACAAGGTATTAAATAATTGCATTTTATTTATTTTAGTTCCTTATAGTACCTTTAGTTAAATATCAACATTTTAATTTAAACCTTCAACACGTAGCTCTGTTGTTTGGAAATTTGTAATGCTGTCATTAGCAAGAAAAACAATCGGTGCTGCCTACACCGTGTTATCCTCCTGCTAGAGTTAGCACCCAACAGACTTAAACAGGGCATGTTTTAAATGTGATTTTAGCCGCTAAACATGTTCAAAATGTCATTACCAGTGCCTACCCATGTGCAGGGATTCCTTCCGCGTGAACACAGTGAATCTGACTGCTGTAGATGTGAAAGAAATGCATGAAAATAATATTAATCCATACCTCTGTTTATGTATTCCGGTAGTTTTCCGGTGAAGTGCACACTAGTCGATTGTCGAACTCATCCAATCCAATATTCCAAAATGTATTTTTTCCACAAAAAAAAAACGATTAGCCATTTTGGAAGATTGGATTGGATGAGTTCAACAATCGACTAGTGTGGACTTCACCGGAAAACAGGAAATAAACAGAAGTATTGATTAACACAACTCTTATGCCTTTCTGTCACATCTCAGCTGTGAGATTCGCTGTGTTCCATTGGAAGGAATAACTGCACATGGGTAGGCACTTTTAATGACATTTTGAACATGTTAGGAGGCTAATAACACATTTAAAACTTGCCCTGTTTAAGCCTGTTGGGTGCTAACTCTAGCAGGAGGATAATGTGGTGTAGGAAGCACCGATTGTTTTTGTTTTTCTTGATACTGACAGCACTCAAAATTGCCAGACAGAACTACGTGTTGAAATCGACCGGAATTTTCCTTTAAGAACTTAATGTTCATTTAGGGAATTATTTTTTTTTTTTTTTATCTTCATATCTGACACATTTGCCACTGCATGCACATCTCCACAAAAGCATGTTCTTGCCTAGAAGCATTTTCCCTAACATCAGGTCTTGCCATTTCCTGCTCAACAGCACATCCCAGGGTTCGGCACTATCCGTGGCATTCCTTCAGACTCTGGGCCTCGTGGCTGGGGTCCCAACAGAGGTCGAGGCAGGGGCCGAGGCAAACCATATTCTTCAGGACCCAACTATAACAAAGGTAGATACTTTTACACTTAATAGGTGTCGGCCTAGCCTTACAAAGAAAATATTAATAATATTATTTTAAATACACTTAACACACCTACAAGGAAGTTGTTTAAATAGCCATTTCTTTTCTTTATTTTAAAAGCCAACTATAGTTATGACAGCGGCACTGGCACAGGCTATCGTAAGTAAACCCTTTTCACTCTAATATTCTATAGGTTGTAGAGGTGGCACGGTTCACAAAACCCACGGTTCAGCTCTCGTTTTATCTGTCTTTTAGATAAACTGTATGATAATAATGCAGCCAGCACCACAGTCCAAGCCCCTGACACCACTGGATCCGGCAGCAACATTGGCTACGGGACCTTTTATCCCGAGGGCAGCAGCTCCACCTACGCCTCCCCACCCGTCTCCAACGTCAACTTCAGTACCACAAAGGAAGAAAGCTACCAGTCAATGCCGCCTCCCGCCGACCAGGCGAGCCCCTACAGCTACGGGTATGGAGATGAGAAGAAGAAGATGCTGACCCAAAATCCGACTGTAAGCCAGGGAGGAGACTACTCGATGTACAGCACGGCTTACCCTAGCTCGGTGACAGGTGGCCAAATGTATAATAATTATGGTGAGCAAAGATGTAGCAAGTTGAAATTCCCCCCTGCAATCATATACATCATATACATGATTGAAGAGACAAGCACTTCCTGCTAGTGCTTGTCTCTTCCTGCTAGTGCTTGTAAAATACTGGCATAAAAAAAATCCTTGCTGCATTTATGTCCCGTTTCAGAAAATGCATCTGATACAATAACTAATGCCTTTTGTTTTGATCTCACTCCACAGACTGGGGGAACCAGCAAGGGTACGACACAAACCAGGCCTACGCAGCTCAAAACCAGAGCTTTGCAGCTCAAAACCAGAGCTTTGCAGCTCAAAACCAGAGCTTCGCAGGGCAGAGCCAGAGCTTCGTAGGGCAGAGCCAGAGCTTCGCAGGCCAGAGCCAGAGCTTTGCAGAGCAGAGCCAAAGCCAGAGCTTTGCAGGCCAGAACCAGAGCTTTGCAGGCCAGAACCAGAGCTTTGCAGGGCAGAGCCAGAGCTTTGCAGGCCAGAACCAGACCTTTGGAGCTCAAAACCAGAGCTTCGGAGCTCAAAACCAGAGCTTCGCAGCCCCAAACCAGAGCTTTGCAGCCCCAAACCAGGGCTCATACTCTGGATACAGCAACATTAATTACTAACCATCACACTGTGTACAACCATTCTCACCTCACTATCTTCTTAATCTGTCTCTGTCCACTCTTGATGATCCTCGGTTAGTACTTCTGAAAAGGAAAAAAAAAAAGTGCTTGTGTTGTCTCTGAAACTGGATTTTTTTGTGTTTTCACCTAACTTGTTAGTTCTTGGACATATGGTAACAGTTGCAGGTGAAAGATGCAGACTTATCTTTGATTTATCTGTTTACTTTTTTCTGCAGCATCCTTCATGCCAGTGTTGACATGAGTGTAAAAAAACATACACGGTTCATCATTATGTTTTGTTTCTAGGGTTCGTGTTTTTTAATCTAGTGTACTGATTCTGTATCAGTATGTTGTGGTCTTTATTTGAAGCCGCTTTTAGGTTTGAACTGAATAATTATTTCTGTCACATGAACTGCTCTAATCTTTCTTGTAAAATAAATAACTCTTATTTTGGAGCAAAGATTCATTGGTTTTCTAATTCATAGACAAAAACAAAGTTACTAACATTTGAGTTTTTAGTGTTTTTGCCTTTTCAGTTACTGTGATGGATGGAGCTCTGATATTGAATGTTCAGGTCAGAGTTGAACTTTGTTGGATTTATGAATTATGTTTTCAAAGCTATGAAGGCAGGTCAACTTGAGCTTCCCTTAAAAATGACAGAAATTCCCAACATCAGTGTTACTGGAATTGTTTTGCAACACTGTGTGCTGTGAATGGCTTTTGCTGCGTAACTCAGCAGTATCAACCATTCACGTATTATCACTATGTAGCAGTATGCGTGTTCTGTACATGAGCATGAGATGAGATAAAGCCTCAATGACCGCTGTGAGGATATGACGTTACTGTAGTTAAAAGAACTTGGGGTTTCCTGGGAGAAAGCACAAGCAAACAATGTAAAATAGGCCATAAACATACTAGTTGTAGAATACATTTATGTAAATGCATACTGCCAGTTTTGCAGCAAGTAGTATCATACACTAGTAAGGGGCACTCCACAGATTTAACATTGCACTTCCATTAAGATTGTGAAACAGATTTTAAAAAACAAAACAAACCGTGAACAAAAAGTAAAGGAGACTGAGATATCCTGACTTTTAGTCCCTAGTATGAGTAACTGCAAAAACACTGGGTAATACATTTCCCATGGTGCCACTCGCTGCCATCTTTATTAGATTTTCTTGCCTAATGAACAAGCACATCTTTCAAACTCCAGTCCACTAGTTTGTAACAGGCTTTGTGGTGGGTTATTTTCTCAAACGTTTGAAAGCTTCCTTCAGAGCCACAGTTTAATACATTAAACTACAGTATATACAGGTGGACTTCTGGCAAGTTAAATGAACTTCAGGTGTAAAAAAAACAAAAGAAGTGCCCCTTCCATCAGGTTGCATGTGTGAGCAATACAGTATGAGAAATAATGTGTAGATTTTGGTCACTGCTGTCACCTACATCTCACATGTTCTTCATCTGTCCACAGGTTATAATGCTGTGCTAATGGCCTTCTGGTTGTTCAGCAGATAATTATATGCTTGCATCAAAGTGAGAAAAGAGCAGTGAGTCCTGTTTTCAGTGTGAAAATAGGGAGTTGTGGAACCCAAGTTTAATAAGACCATAAAACAAATAAAAGACTGCATTCTTTGAAACTAAACAATTTAGTTTGCATGTAGCTTATTGTGCTTTATGTTAAAACTACACAACTACAAAATGATCCTTAAATATGGAAAAAATGAAGAAGGAAAACGGTGATTAAGACTGAAGTGGATCAAGTGCAGTCTGGACACCCCTGCTATTATAACCATTGCAGGTCACATGTGCCCCAGATGACTGCGGCTCCAAGACTGAGTCAAGTGTGTGAGCAATAATCATTCACCCGAGGCTGGCCCTGCTGATATAAGGCAGGCAGAAGGAGCGCTGAGAGGACAGAAAGTGTCCCGTCAGATCCTCCAAGCACACCACCAGTTATCAGCCGTGAGTGTTTGTGTTACTCTTATCTTTGGCTCTCTGACATTAATACCTTTGCACACTGAAACTAACCCTTGGCATGTTGTTTTTCTTGTCAAAGCTTTGTCTTCTTTGTGATAGGAAAGGATCACGCTATGAGATACTTCTTTACTTTTGTGGTGTCACTAATAAGGCTGATGAAGTTCATGTGATTGACAAGAGCAGAGTTGCTTATTAAAAAGAAGCAGAATGCTTTGACAAACATGAGTTGTGACCTCTGATCCTCTCAGCCTCATGGACATTGCTCCTTTTGATTAGCTTTTATAAGCTCCAGCTGGGACAGGTCTGCCTCAGGCTGCAGCCAATCACAAGTCACCTGAAGGCCCAGAAGCAAGAGATATTGTTGTTTAGTGAAGTAGGAGGAAGAGAGAGAGAGAGGGAGGGGAAGCAGAGGCTTGTATGGTAAGCTGATGCTGTGCTTTAGTTTCGCTTCCTCTTCTGGTTTCTTTGATTATGCATTCATTGACTTTCAGCTATGGTTATAGCTACATGTCTTGTTCTTACTCTGCTCAGTGTTCAATTCTGCTGATAAGTATTGATCTGATTTGGGTTTTTCTTTCTTTCTTTCTTTCTTTAAAGATGGCACTTGCACTAGCATGCATCTTAATTGCTGCCATTCCTATCGCCTACTGCTCCCCTACTGTCTTCGAGGACCTGAAGCAAAGTAGGAGTAAGTATCACTTCACATGGGCTTTCATGATGAACAACTGTGTATCTATGAGGTCTTACTCATCAGACTTGCCAGCTCTCTCTAATTTTTGTTGTGATCCCTTAAAGCAAACCGAACCTCCATTAAGTTCCTGGCTGTAGGAGACTGGGGCGGAGTGCCTTATCCCCCCTACATCACCGCTGTGCAGAAGGCTACTGCTCGAGAAATGAGCATAGTAGCAGAGCAGATGGGAGCTGACTTTGTTCTGTCCCTTGGCGATAACTTCTACTACAGAGGCGTGGACAGTGTGGATTCTCCTCGGTTTCATGTCAGTGGAGTAAACTTAATCTCTTCAAAAATGAGAGTTTAACCTGATGTGAAAGCAACATTGAAAAACTCTGATTTCTCCTCTGAATCTGTCAGGAAACTTTTGAGTCTGTGTACACTGCAAAGTCTCTCAAAGTTCCCTGGTATGTGATTGCTGGCAATCATGACCATGCTGGGAACGTCAAAGCCCAGATCGAATACAGCACGAAATCTGACAGATGGTAAGAACCAGCTTAAATGTTTTCTAAACTTGAAACACTAGCAGTTTCTCAAAATTGCTAAGACATATTTCCAGCCCAACTTCATCTCAAAACTGTAAACTCAAAAAAACAAATCTTCAATACCTTCACAAAACCTGACTAAAGATCTCAAAACTACTTTAAACTCAAACAATGATCAACATGTAGCTACAGAAATTTTAGAGATTTTTGTGTAAAATGCTCTTTTTTTTTAAAGGTTAATTCGTAGCTCTATTTGTAATTCTGTCAGAGAAATGAAACCAATCAGTGCTGCCTACACTGAGTTATCCTCTGCTATATTTGGCACCCAACAGGTTTAACCAGGACAAGTTTTAAACTTGTTTTTAGCCTCTATACATGTTTAAAATGTCATTACCAGTGCCTACCCATGTGATGTGATTCCTTCTGAGTGAACACAGTGAATCTGGCTGCTGTAGATGGGAAAGAAATGCATGAAAGTTCTGTTTTAGTTCCAGTGTTAATACTGCAAGGAGTGCTTTGGGACCTTCTACAAAATACAACACCGAAAAGAGATACAAACCTATTTTCAAAAATAAGCATATGCTTATTTTTGTTTTTAAAGTGCTGCAGTACAACTAGCAGGAGAAATGTTATAACTGAGGTAAGTTTGGAGACACTACCTTATTTAATCATTAAATTGATAGCTTACATATTTTTGTTTTTTTTAATCTCTTTTCTGTGTTGTAGTTTGACGGTCCCTAAGCTCTCTAACTGCTGTCTCAACACTGGAACTGAACACAGCAGAATTACCAGAACTTTCATGCATTTATGTCACATCTACAGCAGTCTGATTCACTGTGTTCCTTTGGAAGGAATCACTTCACATGGCTAGGCACTTTTGATAGAGTTCTTTAACATGTTAAGAGGCTAAAAACATGTCTAAAACATGCCCTGTTTCAGTCCGGTGGGTGCTAAATCTATCAGGAATATAACACAGTGTAGGCAGCACCGATTGTTTTTGTTTTTTTGCTACTGACAACATTACAAATGTACAAACAGAGCTTGTTTGAATCAACCAGAATTCTCCTTTAACCCATGATTTGCTATCTAATGCTCACAGATTTGGGTTAGAATATATTTAAAATGTAAGTCAATGGTGTAGACTCGTTGTTCAGAATATCCTTTCAGTTCTATTTAGCAATACAAACAGTGCCAATGTTTTACTGTATACAAATGTTAAGATTTCAAATGGTAAATTCCCTAAACATGCAGTATCGTGTAAAACTGAGTCAATACTGTGGAGGTGCTGCACAAAAGTTTAGTAATGTTGCAGAAGTTGATATTGATAGCTGTGTGTGTGAATGCTGATTCAGCTGCGTATTGTTATCCAATTCTTAAACTTTCTTTAAGCTTCAAATATCAATGATAAGCTTGTTAAGCACATTTGTTCTGCTAGTTATACTTTTGGTCTGGAGTTGGTCTGACAGTGTACCGAGACCACCTCCTCAAGCAGGTCTCGGTATGCTTGTTTGGTTCTCTTTTGGTGAACACCAGAGTTCGCTTGCCGCTTTCTCACCTGCCCAAACAAGCCACACCAGCGGGGCAAACAAACTGTAGTTCAGTTCAACTGAACGAAAGGCTGTTGGGGTGAAAATGCCCTGAACCATGGTTTGGTTTGTTTACAAGTGTGAAACCAGATTATTTTGACTTTCGGACCAAGTACAAGTGTTAAAAGACCGATGAAGCTTGATTTATTTTAAAGACTAGCTTGGTGTGTAGGCTAACCCAGGGGTTCCCAAAACTTTCAGCCCACGACCCCCAAAGTAACAGTGCAAGTGACTTGCGACCCCCCACTATAAAACGTATATAAACGTTGCGCAAACTTGCGACGCACTATAGGAGTATCCAAACACGAGCATATTGACAAGACAAAATAACACAACAGCCATAACATTATTCTACAGTAATTTACTCATTACTTTAATTTGAATTTAACCTCACCTAATGAGATGGATGTGCAACATCTGTTTGGAGCACAGCAAGTCCAATCTTGGTTTAATGTTGGAGACCGCTACTCGGAGATCATCCTCCACATCCAATCGCCATCTCTATTTATTTTTAAGGTACATCAGTGCCGAGAAAGTCTTGTCGCACAAGTAGGTAGTGCCAAACGGCACCAGCACATCCAAAGCCGCCCTGGATAGCTGTGGGTATTCCCTCTCAACCGAAATCCAAAACTCAGCCAGCGTCTTAGAATTAAACGCTGTCTTCAAGGTTCGGTCGCTGGACAGGTCAACCGATGCGTCCTCCAGCTCGGATGTCAGATGGTTTGTCCTCGTTTCAAATCAAAAGAGCTGTTCCCTTTTTATTTATGTGCTTGGTTTTATTTTAAATTTAGCCACTGGTTTTATCTTGTGTAAAAATCATGGCTAACATATGCTATTTCTAATCGTTTTAAAATTTTTATTTTATTTCTGGAAATCAACTTGCGACCCCCCCCCCTCTCTGGCTCGCGACCCCCTGTGGGTCCCGACCCCCACTTTGGGAATCACTGGGCTAGGCTACACGAGAGACGGTGAATGCGTTCAGATTAGACGGCTGTCGGCAATCAGAGCAGAGAATACATCAGCAATTTACTTGTAAAATGGTAGTAAATTTACAGTTTTAGCTTTCCGTTTGTCTCTGAATAAATGCTGCGGAAAGTTCCTGTAGCTTGCTTCTCAACAGAGCGGCGGAAGTAGGGGAGAGCAGCAGTCGGTTGGGGGAAAAAAAAAAAAAAACCTCCGGACACAGATGAGAGGATGGGAAGCCCGTCTACAAACCAATAAATTAAAGTATCTGGAGACACAGCTTATGTATGTGATGACTGCAGGATGTAGTTTTGTCACGTATAGATCTTTAGTGCGCTTGAATAACTGCAGTGTGATTACTTACCAAATCAAATTTATATAATGTAACAAAAACATCAACCTTTGTTCGGACTTTCAGGTGTGAAAATGCCTTAAATGCAGCAACACAGGTGACACAAACATGGCCACTAGATTAGTACGCATGGCTTAGCATTTTCACATACAATATGGCTGTCATTCATTTTTAAAGATTTTAATTACAACAATTATCACTTTTTCCACATTTCTTACAACTTCACCTTCTTACACAAAGTGTTAATTATATCACATTTTATTTTTTACATTAGTGGTGTTATTCAACTTGTCAATGAAATTCATACTAATTAAAACCATAACCACTATTCTCACTACTTCATCTTCTTACAGATTTTAGCTATTTAGCTTTAGCAATTTAGCAATTCAGCATTCACAAGCATTTTCTGCAAGAAAAAAATGTCTATTTAATTTCAACACATTTTAAAATGAGCAATAATTGTAGGTTTTGATGGGTGTGTTTTCTTGAGGGCTGTGTGGTTTTGAGAAAGTGAATGGAAAAATTTGCCAAAGCAATCGCAAACCTGCATCATAGTAAAGTGTGAAAATGTGTTTAGCTTCTGTCGCCTGCAATTACCATTCTGCAACACAAAGCACATCACAGTGCAACGGTTTTAGGGAGTGAGACTGTGTTTAATTTCCACTCGGCTCTTCTGTTACCTCCATTAGGAAATTCCCCTCTTACTACTACGAGCTGAACTTCCACATCCCCAACACCGGGAAAACCTTGACCATTATCATGCTCGACACCGTAATGCTGTGTGGCAACTCTGATGACTTCTCGGATGAGAAGCCCAGAGGCCCCCTGCATGCGATGGATGCCAACCGTCAGCTGACGTGGCTGCAGGAGAGACTGTCCCTGTCCAAGGCAGACTTCCTGTTGTTGGCCGGACACTACCCTGTGTGGTCCGTGTCCGAACACGGGCCCACACAATGTCTCCTGCAGAATCTTCATCCTCTGCTCCTTAAATACAAAGCCACAGCTTACATCTGCGGCCATGACCACAATCTGCAGGTTGGTTCATGCTAAATGTAGTAGATATGTTCAAATTGTTAAGGGGTAGTGTATAATTTTGTATTATCTTGTTTGAGTTTTGTTGTGATTTATTTAGAAGCAATATATTTTTATTTTTGAAGATGTTTTTGGTTATAAAGAGCTGAAATCACGCCCCTTTTGATGGACATCATGGGACCTATGTTTTGGAAAAATATGAACTGGGAAAGGCAAATATTTATCCCATTTTGAATTGAGCCAACGTTTACAAATATGATCATCAATTTAAAATAACTATAATGATATACACACAGACATCGTAGCTTCAGCGAGACGTCATCCGTGCAACATTGACGTGTGTAGTCTTTCTAATTCAGTATTTTCAGTCTTATACTGAGACTTTTTTTTTTTTTTTTTTTTTAAATAAATAAAAAAAAATTGTAAGCCATAGCTCAATTATAACAGGATAAAGAAAATAATGTACCTCTCCCATTAACTCACGTTCATATTTTTTCGTAAGATATTTTGCATGGACCAGAAGTAGAAGGGTGTGATTTTGGCTCTCTATAGGTTGGACACCGTTTTATAACTAGCTAAAGTTTTTATTATGAATGTCACTAGATGATCTAAAACAATCTGTGTCTCCAGGGTTTACAGTCGGAGACCGTGGTATAATCACCATTACACTCGCCAGACAAGTGATATTTTCATAGCAAACGGCTCATTTGTTAATGTATGTGTTGCATGGTTGTTGGCAATAGATTGAAAATGAACACTTCAAAAAGGGTAGGACCAGATAATCTTTTAGCTTCTTCCTACTCCTTTTCAGTCAAGAGTATTAGTGTATTTTGCTTTACTTGTTTTTTTTTTTTAAGTGAATATTAAGTTGTTTTTTTTTTTTTTATGTTTTGAAATAAAACCATTCATTCAAATTAGGGCTGCACAATTAATCAAATTTTGATCACGATTTTGACTTTGAACGATCAAATTTGCATGATCAAGCTTTTTTTTTTTTTTTTTTTAATGCGTCATTTCGTAGAACGCTCAGTTTTTTTTGCATAGCGCATCTACCGCTCCGTAAACCCCTGCCTGCTCATGTGCTAGTCAGAGTTGTTCCCTGCACCGCACAGCTTAGTTTCTAGATGTAGACAGTCAGAGGACAGAGTAACGGGAGGAAAATTCAACAGATAGCAGTCGTTTATACGTTATCAAGGTTTACCAGTAAACGCAACATTTTGTCCCTTCTGTGTTTTCAGACAACAGCAGTGAGCAGTGCTAGTCGGTGGCAGTGCTAGTTAGCTTCTGTTAGCTCACAGGCTGACGCACCGGTGCACATAATGTCCTCCCATCCGCTGCAATGTTATATGGATATGGTTTAATTTTGCAGTACATAACCCATTTCTTCTGTAAAGCCGTGTCTGTGTTGGATCTCTCCTCTGCAGCTGTATATTAAGTATGAGGGGCAAACCTGTATTTGTACCAGTGTTTCCGCGGGTAACTGTTATCGCGGCAGCCACGGCAAAGAACACAGAAGTTATTGAATGCAACTAACTTCAGTTGGTAGAGTAACAGCGTGTGAGACGGAGCTGCTGGACCTGGGCCAGAGATGTGACCCATGGCCAGAATAGCATAGTTCATAAAAATGCAGCACAGTGACGATACAGACATGTCATACACACGGCGTGTGTATCCGCCGTTTGACCCGTGCTGGATCCGTTCATAATGAGTCAGCCGTCTCTCTGAGCCTATGTGACAATAAAATTTTTGTTTTGGTTAAAATCAACAAATCGTGATCACAATATTGATCAAAATATAATCATGATTATTGTTTTGGCCATAATCGTGCAGCCCTAATTCAAATGTAAATGCTTGGTTTAAAAGACTGAAGGCTGCTTTTGGCTTCAATCCCATCTTGTCCTTATCCCCCATACAGTACATTGAAGAGTCTGGTGTGGGCTACGTGGTGAGTGGTGCTGGAAACTTCCTGGATCCTGATATCACTCACTGGAACCACGTACCCAAAGGTTCTGTGAAGTTCTTCACTGGCCAAGCTTCAACACTGGGAGGCTTCGTCCATGCTGAGGTCACAAAGGACAAGATGATCTTGACCTTTTTCCAGGCTAGAGGAACTTCTCTCTATCGCACTGTGCTCTCCCAAAGGAGCTTTGAGTAGACGAGCTCATCACAGGAGCAAGTTTTTAATTGCAGACTGCACTGTCTGCAGGGATCAATGTAACTGCTGTTACTGTTTTTTTTTTTAAATGTCAAAGTAATTATAATACACATTTTAAGAAGAATCAACTAGTTTTACCTGTACATTTATTATGACAAAGAATAAATGGTTTCTAACAAACATGCCTGTCTTTTGAGGTATGGTGTAAGTTTGACTTGAAGCTTACAATGATTGCTTTAATCTGCTTAATGTTGAAGGGCTACAATCCCGTGTGTGCTGACTCTTTGAAATGTGGTTTATAGAAGTGCTTTCAGTATCTGTAAACGCAACGGAGACTGGTTCGTCTGCTGTATTTCTGTATGGAAAGTAGAATTTGACATAAGACTTGAATAAATTCAGGTTCTCTAAGACATCAATGTGTTCACTAAGACATCAAATTTGTTTTGGTCTGGTACGTATGTCACAGGTGAAACAGAACACCTGGTAGCAACTCTTTTTCTTTTCTAAACTTGAGCCATCTAACACGTAATGCTAAATGTCTACATTTATTTGGGCCTACTTGCTCACATGAGGAGTCTGGGTAGGAATCTATTCAGTAGCATAGCTCCCAGCTATTGCAACTATGACTTGACAAACTATAGCTGCTTTGTGACTATTATGATCAATCAGGTGACAATGAGCATATGACATGCTTGTAGTTTTGCACATCTAAGACATGAAATACAGGTTCCTCTAAGCTTGCTTGCTAACTTTTAGTTATATAAAATGTAGATGTGTCTGATAGATGCAAATAACTAGTTACAGTTAGAGACAATTGCATGACTATAATGTTCTAAATGAGGATTGTGGTGCAAAACTATGGCTTACATTTTGCTTTTATATTAGTTGCATGGATACCATACCATTCACCTGTTTTGGCTTTGCCTAATTTTCTTTTTTGAATTCACTTCAAGGTGTATATTTCCATTGCTTTCATTTGCAACATTCAAATTGTAAAAAGTTTAAAATACATTTGGATCCCATCACAAAAAGGTTAAATATATTGTACAGGCCATGTAATGGTGTAATGCTAATGCTATTAGAAGCCCATGTGCAGAGTTCAAATACTGCCATGACATTGCTGCTGCTGAAGTATGGGAGAGGTCAAGACGGCCACAGTTGTTGAGCTTTTGGCCCTCACAGAGAACCACCTGGCCTGCCAGCAGAGGATTAGGCTGACAGCCGATTGGCAGATAAACTCGGCCAACTGACATCACATCATTAACCTGGGAGCAAAGCAGAACAGATGGGATTTTCCCCCTCCTGCAGAAAGTTGAATTGTTTAGCTTTGCTGCCTTTTAATTTTCTTATGTAAGCAGGTTTTTTTTTAAATCTCACCTCTTTTATTCTGCATCAATATATAAGAAATGTAGAAAAAAGTTGCATGAGAAGGACCACTGTATGTTGGTTAATAGGTTCCCAAATCCCCAAACAGGCCAGGAGGCTGTAATGTCTTATTGCATAATGTAATGAATGTGTTTTTCATGTCTTAACCCCTGTCTGGGTAATATCGGGTTACTGACTCTTTAACTGTTTTGTTGTCATGATCCATTTAGGATGAGTCACAGCATGGAACTGAGAATTGAGTCAAATCGGCCCAGGGTAAGACGGTCACTTGAGGCTAAAGAGCAGGTAAGGATCGTGTAAATCTGGCTGCAGAGCAAAAGAGAACCTCACGTTTGCACATCACGTCAGACTATTATTAGACACAATCTGAACTTACACTAATTATTTGCTTGTAAATGTTGATCTCTCACCTGCAGGGGTCCTCTGTGGGTGTTTAAATTCATGATTAAATCGGATAAAACCCAGATTTTTGCAATAACCACATACAGTATATACTGGCAAAGCTGTTTTGCATGTTTTTAGTGAAAAAGCTTTAAAACCCACTGTGCACTACCTGCAAAGTGCCAAATGGCAGATTTAGCAACTAAATGGTAAACATAGTGAGGTACTTTAGCAGATAAAGTGCCAGATATTTCCCCCAAGAGTTGGTAGAGACCAAAAACAGAGCTGAAAGAGAGTAAATATTGGGCTTATTCATTATTATTGGACACAAACTCCACTTCAAATGAATGCTAATGTTTCTCAGGTGATTGTTTACAGTTTTTGCTGACTAAAATGTGAACTATAATCATAAAATAGCTGCTAACAAACTATTTCAAAGCAAGACGAGAAACCCAAAAGGTCAAATTGCTGTAACTCTGCCCACATTGTAGAAGCACCTGTCAAACAGAGTCAAACTGCACTGACAAAGAGGAACAAGCTCACATGTTGAAACTTACCTAGAGAAATAAGCAGAACAAGGTACAGGATGGAGTAGACTGACACTATAAATTAGCCTGTAACCTAATGGGAGCCATGTTCCTACTGTAGCGGTTATTTAGTTTATTTGATGTACCCTCTGTAACATATTCAGCTATCAATGTTACATTTCTTGAATTCTGTTGGCGCACCTATTCAGCACAACTGTGAATTCTTTTTGACGTTAGCACTTTGAGCAGTCACACAGGTGTAGATTCAGTCAAAATGTAGCTACATATTTATCCCACCTGCCAAAAATGTCCAAAACTGGAGCGCAGTAATCCTGCACTCACGTGTTCCAGACAACAGATCCTAAAATGTTTTACACTCCATGTTAATGTGGTGTTTCTGTCTGTCTGTGTATCAGACTGCTCAATATTTGTATTCCAATAATGTAGTGTAGGATTATGTGCAGGTACTGTACGTCCGGAGCTTTGCCTTAACTTCACTCAAATTCAAACGTTCACATCATTTACAAACACAATAAAGGAATCTTTCAACATTATCAACAACACGGGGAGGGGGGAAAGAACATTTAAACCTGGGGTCAACTAGCACGGTTTGAAACGCTACATCCAGGGTCAGAAGCAGTGATAGAAATGAAAGACCTGTGTTAAGAATGGTGGTTTTAGGGTTACACAGTGGGTCTGAAACCTTCCTGTGCATCACTTCCTCACAGACTTACCTTCTTTATGAATAAGCTCCACCTTATCCCCTAACCCCTCTGCAGCACTGTCAGTGCTGCAGTTTAGAGCACTAACATCTCGTGCCGAAGGAAATAGGATTAGCAAACCTTCTGTCTTCTTTCCTAAAGTCAGAACTTCAAAAGACAGATATAAAAACATGAATTTAATTTCTAACTTTTTGGTACCCTTGAATAAACGTGGAAGCGTTGATTTATTTGAAACACGCACATTTTTACCAGAGAAACAAATAAGTAACTAAGTAAGAGCTAAATGGTAAGCAGAATCAAATGTGATATTCTATCTTCTGTTTTTAGGGTTTGAGATTTATTTATTTTCTTAGGACAATGCACATTAATCAACATTTCTGACAATGTGCCAGTGTTAGCCAGACGCCTAATTTTCAACTGTAGTCCCAGTTACCTAGCATGCATGTCTTTATGGAATCTGGAGCACACAGAGGAAAACTCACTCAAACACGGAGAGAACATGCAAACTCCACACAGAAAGGCCCCGCCCGGACCGGGGGATTGCTGAGCCACCGTGCCGCGTACACAGTCATGTGTCGACATGCATGCACCCCACAATTTGTACCACTGCAACACCAGGGATGTTTCAACTTCACACCTGTGCATTTGTTTTCCCTTCGAGTTGTTTCCAGACCTACTTAACACTCGTCCTTCTTCAAACTCTTTAGTCTCTGCACACCTCACATCCAATGACTCTTGACATACAGGCAGGATAATAATGTTCAGTTCCACGTTTGTTCACTCAGATTAGGCTGCTGCTGTCCGATTACCTAATTCCACAGCTCAAAAGTAATAAAAGGATGCTGTATTAAAGGCTAAGCTGCTCATCTAATCTTCTCTTCCTAATCTCCATCCCTAGCTGAATACAGGGACTCTGGGTTTAGAAGATGGATTTTGCTATGTTAATTGAGAAAAGGTGCAAAAATCTCCTTTTTAGTTATGGGCACAGAGTGAAGATGAAAGTTAATAATGAAAGAAATCAATACAAGTGTGTGTGTGTATGTTATGTCACAGATCTTTTAACAGTTGATCAGATTTGTGTAAATCATGTAGCTAGGTAAAGGCCAAAATGCAGTATCTATATCACACTTTTTACCAATTTACCATTATGTAATGACTTATTTCTGTATTTATTGTGGGTATTTGTAGAAACAGATAAGTGGAGATGATCATTCTAATTAATCATACGCATGCTGGCCTTAAAAGGCCTCACAGTCACATGAATGCGCTCACCTACACTAATTGAATTAACTTTGTCTGAATAGTTAGTAGGCCGATCCTCCTAAGTACCAGAAATACACATGGTATCAGAACATTGACACAAACGTTTTCTTAGCGTACGCCTGCAGTACGTATTCACCTTTATTTGACACAAGTGCTCACTTGGCTTTCCTGTAATATACACACGGCTCTCTTCCTCATTCCTCTTCCGGTGTTCATAAAACAGGATATTCTAAAAATATATACGTGGAACACATTTGAGAATCACTCAGTGTAATGGTGAAGATTAAAGACATTATTTTGGCTGGATCTGTCATTCTCTGAAGTAAAAGACACACACTTCTTTTTCACAGCCAAACATAAACTGATTATACATTTGGATTATTTGATATGGAATATGGTCACAAGCTCCACATTACTCCAGCTAAAGTGTGTCCAATAAAGTAAAGATGCTACATAAACATTGCCTGCTGTAAGAGGTGTGTGTGGAAGGAGAAGGTTAATAGTCATAATGCTAACTTGGCACAAATCCACAGGGATAAAGAACAAGTTAAGGCCGTCCCACTCAGTGTCCCAGGCTCTGATCTTGAGAAAATCTGATTTTTGTCTCAGGTAGACACATCAGTTACTCCAACAGAAGTACGTATATTGATCAAAGTCTTAATGCATACATTCCAAGTCTCTGCAGGCCATATGATGTTGCTGAATTTGTGACACGTTACACATTTTACAAAATAGTTTGGGGTAAAATGTGTTTCAGAGGTGAAAACATGGAGCTAAAACACTCAACTAGAAAATCATAGTGCACAAAGGGATAAAAAAGGGAGAGAGAAGAAACCAAGTTTAGCAGATATACACTGTAAATAAAAATTGTCTTGGATCCTTTGTGTTGCTTCATGCATCACTCTCCTTTGGGATTGTCTGACTGTAGGACGGGCTGTTGACGCTGTGAGAATTGGGAAAAATTGAAGGTATGTATGGGATGACGGCCATCAGAGGGCTGGATTCCGGGCTCACATTTGGGGGAGTCATAGGGATTATGATGTCATCCTGGTCCCACACGTGGAAGGCATTTGGGTGGGAGTGACTAAGGACAGGTGGCAAGTGCAGAGGGCTGACTCCCATCGCTCTCTCTTGGTCTTTTTTCTGGTCCTCATCGATTGGGCCCAGTAAACAGTCTATGGAAGGACAGAAACGGGAGATTGAGAATTGTATTAGATCATTATTATTCCCACATCTCTGCAAACTGTCTTATATACCACACATAGTAGCTGTTAGAGCTTCACAATATGAGGAAAATATGACATAACATCATTGAATATCATGTTACGATATTATTTGCGATAAACAGATATTGAAGTGTCAGTATTCCGCTAAAATACAACAAATTGCTTAATGGATTTAAAGAATAAAAAAAATCATTTCCACCATTTTTTATTTAACAAATTGAACATTGAATATAAAAGACGCCACTAAACAAAAAAGTTACATTTTAAAGTGCAATTAAACTCATATTTACGTTCGACCAACACAAAATAATCTGAGTGTATGTTGCAGCCTTTGTTATGTGTTTATTGTGTATATTGTAATGACGATTTTTATATATATATTGTGCAGCCCTAGTAGCTGTTGCTGAAAAGTCCACTGACAGCAAGTTTGCTCCAGCACGCACATGTATGAGCTCCAGGAAACAGTACTTGGAAAAGATTTTATTTCAGCCTTTATGTTTTTCGCAGAAATAGTTGTTTTAAAAACACACACACACACACACTGTGATTCTACATGTATTTTGAATTTAGAGTCTTATGTGGATGTGCATCAGCCCTGATATTTTTCTAACTCAGCCAGAGTACAGTCAGACTTTTGCTGATCCTGTCTCAATAACAGACTCAAGTTGTAGACATATCCAGGTTGAGCAAATCAAACAAACACCTTCAAGAAGACATTCTAACCTGTTTAAAAACAGAAAAAACAAAAAAGGTACTTTTGCACCACTAGCTCCTACTATCAGCATATTTGTTGTACACTGTCATGCAGTATCAAACTTGAATTGAGGAATGAGGATAGAGAGCATGAGATGATAAACATATATAAAAATCAAGAGTAATTCTGGTAAACTAATAGTAACAGTACTAACAGTCACCTCTATTAGAAGATTTGAGTACCTGTTATATCCAGCATGAGGTCTTTGATGAGGTGACCCACAATAGCGTAAGCTACAGCGACTACGACCAGAGCAGCCACCACAAGGTAGAGGACCGATTTAGGAAGCTGGATGAGGTCCCTTGAAGGAGGCTTGTACTCCGTGTACAGAGGCTCTGAATTTTGACTAGAGAACTGGAATGGAAGTCCGCCTTTGTTTGTGTAGTTAAAGTTGTCCATATTCCCAGAGTAGGAGCTTCCACGTCCTCCAAGGAGTTGTACTTATTTTAATATATTCAAATTGAAAGGTTGCCCAATTCGATCATCCACTTGCTGGGGTGTCACTGCCTAAAATGCAGAAAAGCAAAGTGTTCAATTTAAAAATATATATATTTAATTGTTAAATTACTTTAACATAGAGCAGATGGAAGCCACTTAACCAACATGAAAAAAGGCCATCACCCACCTGTCAAGACCAAGTTTTTGCATCTTTCAGATTAAACATGGGTGGATCATTACAGTTCTGATTCACCAACATGTTTCTACACAGTGGTTATTATTACTACCATAATGTCGTCATCATCAGACTATCCTCCACAGACATCAAGACATGTAAAACAGCCTCTGTGCCTCTGCTGTGTCCTCTCTGCAGAAATAATCCTGACTGTGGGCGGTGACACAGAGAAGCAGAGAGAGAGGAAGGGAGGGATTACACTTCCAATCACAGTAAAGATCAATCGGTCCCTCATCCCAGCCCCATCCCATGATAATCCCTTACACAGATTACTTAATCCACAGTGAGGGCTTTCTCACCCATAATTCTCTCTCTCACTCTCCAGCTCTCTCTCTTTCTCTCTCTCACACTCTCACACATACAAAGAAAGAAACTATCTTTGGGAAGAAATTCTAAATTTGTTTAACGTCATCAAATAAAAAATAAAGTGAAAATTAAATCCTTCAGACTTCCTGACTGGAAACAAGGAAGACTGGAAAGGTTGAAATTAAATCATGTCACCACTTCCAGATTTGTCTCTATCATAGGCTACTCAGTATAATTTATATTTTTAATTGTAAAAAACTGATCAATTAGGGTTTCTGATGAATCGGTGGTAAATGCCAGTTTTGATGTAACTATTTCCATTTTCTGCCTACATTACTTTAATCTTCGTTACGTTACCCCGTCTATCCTGCGTATTTGATTATGTCAGTTAAATAAAACACTTAAGGGACGATCACAGGGTTGCATGAGTAATTTAGTTTTGATCGTAATGAGTACTTTTGCAATGCTGATTTTACTTTCATAGACATCAAATTAAATTGAATATTCGTTACTTTACTTCTCCCACAGCAACTAACCAGGTTTATGTCAAAACATCTCTTTATTTTAGCCACAGACGGTATTGGAACAAAACCACGTGACAAATGGTAGCTAGCAAGATCGCGATACAGGACATTAGCATTTAGCAGCAAGCTGAGTTAGCTAGCTAGCTAGGTTTGTGAGCGCAGTTAGCTAACGGCTTGGCTACACGCCAAATAGCTATTTATATGTTGGTAGAGGAAACATTATACCAATTCGTTTGCAACATACTATAACTAGGTTACATGACTGTATTAATTCTGTGGTTTGCAAGTGTGAAGCTAAAGGTAATATCTTACAGTCAGTAGGGGTTAAGGTGCCTGTTAGCTAACATTAGCTGAAACTGCTAGCTAATTAAATAAGAATTGAGCCACATTATACTCCAGGGGTATTTATATTTTTGTTCCTAATGTTATTTGTGTTTATTTAACAGGTGTGTTTTTTGTTTTATTCAACATTGATTTATACCTGCAGTCAAACAAAGTAACATGGATTTTTTCTTCGACGACCTGCCAACCACCTCTCAGTCTACTCCCCAGAGCGGACATGAAGATTCACAGCTGGTAATTACAGTTATCATAGTACACTAAGGATCCAAAGAGAGAAGACCTTTTAGAAAAAAAAAATGTATATACACTCCTACAAAGAGTTTAGTTTTCTCTAAAGTTAACATTTTTTTCTCACACGAT